>JABUQX010001593.1:62500-70000 GCA_015478945.1 Trachelipus rathkii | reverse complement strand
GACAGGGTTTCCACCTGGTGTGCTGCATGTGGCTTTACATTCTTCACATCGAAAACTAAAGTCATGCTTTTACGAAAAAATCCCCGTCGAGGAGGCTAAATACAATCGCTTCCTATGTTACACCTCTATGGCTCCCCCCATCTGTGTTTAATCGACGGTGAGGTTCTTGGGGTCTGTTGCTCGATGAGCGCCTGACATACCTCCTTCATATTACTCACCTCAAAGCCAATTACCGCCGTTCTTTGAATCTCTTACGTCACCTTACCTCTAAGACTTGGAGGGAGTGCGAACAGAAACACCATGCTCCACCTTAACATCATGTTGGTATTGGCTAAACTAGCCTATGGTTGTGCCATCTATGGGCAGACCTTCCAGTCATACCTCCGTCTTCTTGACCCAAATCAGACTAAAGGGCTAAGGATAGCCACAGGAGCATTTCTTTCCTCATCGAGCGAAAGTCGGAAGGTGGAGGCAGGGCTGATGCCCCTATCCCTGCGGAAAGAACATCGTGTTCCCCCGTATTCAAGTTCCAACTTAATCGGCCTTGATCTCTCTAATAGAACGAGTTCATCACAATCCTTCTTATTGGCCATTTATTGGGGTTGTTGCTTGCACCTTCACTTTTCTCGACCTTCCTCAGCGAGCTGTCCTGCAATATGATTTCAACTCCACCTCTTCCGGGTGGGTTTATCCTACTCTTGCTGTTTGCATTTTGATTCAATCTTTAATAAAGGCAGAGGCACACCCGTTACAGTTGAGGGATTCTTTTATGTACCATGAAGAAATCCATAGCGACTCGATAGCAGTTTACCATGATGGTTCTAAGATGGAAGGAGGGGTGGGGTCATCAGCTGCTTTTCCGGACATCATTGTATACCACACCATTTTACCTTTTTCGTGTTTTCTCGGCTGAACTGATAGCGGTGTCTATGACGGTGAACAGAATCAATACCATCACACCAGAGGGTAATTATATCATCTTTTTAGATTCTAGAAGTGCTCTCCGGGAGTTGCTTGACATATTGTCAAAAAACAAAACAAAAAAAACTTTGGTTTATGCCATTCTAAAATCCCTCTGTTTTTTGTGTACGAAGAATCAAATATTGCGTTCTGTTAGGTCCCTTCTCATGTGGCCAAACACGTGACAACTCACAGGTCGTCGAATGGCAAGTACCTTCCTTCTGCTGTACTCCTGGAACACTTCCCTGCTTCAGATTTTTCCATCACTATACGTCGGGGTTTCCTTTCTGTCTGCATACATGATGAGCAGAGTGGGTGCTCGTGGCGAAACTACTGAACGTCAAAGCCATAATTGGATGATGGTCATCTTGTAAAAAGAGTAGTTTCCTGGGATTGGATCTAGCTCGATTGCGTCTGGGTCATACCAACCTCACCAATGAACTTCTCATGACACGAGTGGATTCCCCGACCTGCCCATTTTGTTCCTCCAATTGCCCTCTTACAGTCAATCATATCTGTGTGTTGCGAGGCCATCTCAGTCCTTAGAAGCAGGTTCTTCCCTGATGTGCTCATTATACCTCTCCAGCATCGCCTTCCACACACATCCTATCCGAATCTCCTCACTGTCGTAGTAATCGAGTTTTTGAATTCCTGTTGGAACTGAACATCTTATATTTCAGTGCTGTTCATGTGTCGTTTTATTTACGGACTTCCCCTGGTGTTAGTATACTGATACAGTATAGCCACTTTAATATGCTCTGTGGTGGTCCCTGTACATCTACTCCCCCCCCAAAAAAAAAAAATATATATATTTTTCAAAGTTCTTATCAACAGATTTCTATTACCAACGTTTTTTTTTTACCCTTATTTCCTTTTTTTTTTTTTTTTGTTGAAGAAAAATATTTTTGTGTTGTGGAAACTTCATAACACTTCATATCACGTTAATGCAATACAACTTTGATTGCAATATTATTATTTGAGCCGTTAAATGCAAAAGCGGTGTCAAGTTAAAAATTTTCATTTTGAGAAATTTAGGTTAAAGTAGACGTTTTGTATTGTATTATTCAATGGACAACTGTTACACATTCACTGCTATATCTTGAAAAATAATTGAGGTAGACTTAAAAAGTTTGGCGATAAATAAATTGATATTAGATCTATCCAATGGTGGTGAATGTCCGAATTGTTCCAAAAATTAACTTCCGCCTCTCTTGCATTCAACAACTCATTTATTGTTTGTTAGCTTTATATATTTTATGAAATATAATTTTTTTTTACTAATATTTGTAAATAATACTTTTGTGTAACATATTTAGTTTGTATTAATTTTTCGTTTAAGTTTTATACATATATTAAGTTGTGGTGCAATATGTTATACCCAGTGGGTTACTTGTTACCCTACCCCTAAGAATTAATATTTTTCTAGATCCTTATCTATGGTGTCATATTACTTTCCATATCTAGTCAATTTTCCAAATTTATAAGTTGTTATATTTCTGCAATGTTAACCGTTTTATTAAGAAATAAATTTAAAGCTGCTAAATAAATTATTTATAATTATATGTACAGTTATAACTACAAAATACTTGTAATTGTATCTATATTTGTAGTTATATATTGTTTATGAAACAAATCTCGCACTTTATTAAGGAAAAATAGAGCTTAGTTGCGATGAAAATGTTTAGATTTTTTTTTTAATTTGACAAAAAAAAAAAAAAAAAAAAAAAATCCTTTTCACATATATATACTATTTTATTTTATTTTTTTTTAGCTGATATTAGAATTAAGAAATAATTCTGCAAGAATCTTAGATAAACATTTAACAATTTCTTTTCTTTACAGTTTATATGAACATTTTTACATTAAGTTTTTTGAATAAGTTCGCTACGTATGTAAAGAAATAAATGTTATGACAAATTTGGTGAAATATACAAGATTTAAGTACAAGTATTAAGGTTGAAGTATACTAAATTAATAATTTTTTTAGATAAAACTTCATTAATGTTAAAATATTAATATTATATCGACACTTCTTCGTCAGCATTCAATTCAATTTCAGTGGGATCGGTTTTTATTACATCTATCACCTCAGAACCAACATCACAGTTACGAACAATTTTTGATGTAGCTGACACTTCTACATCTTCAATGAAAACATGAGTTTTTTTTTTCATCTTGTATATATATGATATACAAAGGTGTCGGCATTAACGCGTTAAAGCGTTAATCCGTTAATAACTCGTTAATTTTTTCGTTAACTTTTTAAACGCTTTCGTTAATTTTCGAAAGAAAGTAACGGGACTATTAACGACGTTAAAATTTTTCCTACATCCGTTAATCGTTAATTTACGAGTTGATAAAATATTTTCTTATCAGATTTTTAAATTGTATTTAGATTCGATTTCGATAAACAAACTTTTTTTTCCAAAATTTCCTAAACGCTCATCTCAATGGCTCAAAATGTGTTAATTCTTACACGGTTATTATCCCGTTTAAAAATGTTTGACGTTTTTCTTTTTCTGTCTTATTCCATATTCTTATTGATTTGCTGAAGAAAAAAGAGATAGTGACTCTTGTTGCCCGGTCAATGAGTCATTTAACGTTTTCTTTTTTTTTTGCGCGTTAGTTACTTGAACTTGATTCTTTTGCGACTAGTGAAAAATATAAGAACTTAGCCTCATAAGCGTTGTAATTTATAAAAAAATATAACATATTTTGATATTAAAAATCTAAGTTGGCACATATGCCTATTTATTTTGACTAATAAATATACTGACTCGGGTCGTCCGTAAAAGAATCCTGTCCCAGGTTTGCAATGCTTTATGTATAACAGCGTAATATACAATAACAACAGCATATCATACACCAAAGTGAAGGTCATTGAACAGAGTTTTTCCTACATAAGGGTTCAATATGTGCCCCCTTCGTTATAGGGGGCACATCCAGCACGCATAACCAATATCCTCCCAAACATTGCGTTAAACAGATCCTTTCGTAATGGACGCAACGCGTTTTCTACGTTTCAATTCTGCCGTTTTCAACTCTGGCATATCAGTGGGCAGCGGTGGGACGAAGAAATCGCTTGGCGTTAAGTCCGGGGACCGGGGGGTGGCCAGATATATAGAGCTCTGTCGCTCTGGACCATTACAACCAATCCAACGATCTTGGAGTACGTCGTTCACCACGCTCGCACTATGTGACTCAAATGTGGAGGGGCTCCGTCTTGCTGCCATATAAAGTTTACATTTACCGCCTCATCCTCTAATAATTATGGAAAAGAGCCATTGTTGCTAACATATTCGAGCATAGGCAGACCCACTGTTCACGGTTCGCTTCTGCCCGAAAAGGCAAAGGTCCGTAGAACCTTGGGTCGGATATGGTGCAGAAAAAAGTTCTTAACATTTGGGAATCACGTTCGGCGTTCCACAAGTTCATGCGGCATTTCAGACCCCAAGATACGAACATTATGGGCATTCACCTGTACCCTGAGCATCGAAAGGTGCGCTCATCGCTAAACACTATACGATCTAGATTCTAGAAGGTCATCGTCTCGACCTAACATTGCACAGGCAAAGGTAAACCCGTAGAGCATTAGTCGATCGGGCTTTAAAGCATGTACAAACTGCAACCGGTATGCACGCATTTGTAAACGTTTCCTCAACACCTTCCACACCGTCGTTTTTTTGCACCTGCAGGTTCGTGACTTGCTCTCCGAAACGGATTTCTTACAGGATTCTATGAAGAAGCGAGGCCCTGATACGGTCCACCATCAGTGTACAGTCCACTTGGTCCGTCCTGTACTCTTTGAATTTACAAAGACACATTAGTTGGCAAATTGGCCTATACCATCGGCGATGTTCTTTTGCCCATGAGAGTGATCGCATTGGAACCGTAACAACGATACGCACGTTGAACCGTAATTACAGATTCACACGTTAGCAAATTGCTTAGACACAGGAAACGCTTTACGCTCCAGGACTCGGCCCTTGTCAGTATGTTGGCGCCCACGCACTAGAGAAAGACTTACATTCTGAACGCGCGCATGCGCCGTATGTCAGACCTATCAGGAACTCGTTTTGGCCCAATGTGCCATTATTCGAAGACTATTTGCCTTACTCTTCACTCTTGATTGCTAATGATATACTGTGGATATTGAATATATATATGCTGTTATAATATAAAGGCATTGAAACTGGGACATTCTCTTACGGACAACCGAGTAGTATAGTATTAAATTAAGGTATTTACGTTTATAAGTATTCTTCGGCAGGCGGCACAAAGTATCCTGCCTATAGGCTCAAAGTCTAAATAGCTAATTTGTCTGATAGCTAATATTCATTATTTAATATTGTTAGGGATATTATTATAATAAAAGAAAATTAAAACAATAATTATTACTATTCCTACATATTTTGAAGACGGTTTAAACGTTAACGATTAACGTTAACTTCCGCTACATTCTTTACCGATTAAACGCTTTAATGATTAACTTCGTTAATTTTTTTTGTTAACGATTAAAAATTAACGACGTTAACTTTCTCATTAACGGTGCCCACCTTTGTATATATATATATAATATATATATATATATATAGTATATATATATATACTATAATATACATAATATATACTATATCATATATATATATATATAATATCTCCTTTTTATATATATATGTAATATAATGAATTTATATATATAATATATATATATATGATATAAACTATATATATATATATATTAAAGTAGTTCTACTTTTTATTCTCAGCTGTGCTTTTTATTAATTATATGAATTAATTTATAATAAGATAATTTAATGTAAAAATATAATTGTTAGGTAAACATTCAAATTCGGTGCCTAAAATCTGAGCATTATCACACATGTGTTTGTGTTATGACTTTAAAACTTCAGACATTCCATCCGAAAAATAACTTTCTAACAAGTTCATTTTTTTTTCTATGTTAGAAATAAGGTGGAATTTTTATCCTCTGAATATATTGTACATAGAAAAATTATAGCTGTGATCATTATCGTTAGGTTTTATTTTACCGTGTGGAACTGTAGATAATTAAAAAAAAAAAAAAAAAAAGGCAAAAAAAAAATCGCTTTAAAATTTTGTTTTTAAATTGTAAATAGTTTATATTGACTAATTATTTATAATTAATATTATAATATATATACTATATATAATATATATACTTATAGACCTATGACAATATATATAATATATATATATATATATATATATATATATATATATATATATATATATAATAAATATATAGTAATATACTATATATATATAGTATTATATGGCAAAATTGTAGAAACTGCTACTGTGACTACCGAGGTTTAGCCTAACTTAACCTAAACTTGATTTTCATATCTGCTATACCAGTTTGCTGATCAGGAAACTTAGACGGTTCACTTCATGGTTTTTTACCGCTATCCTCTGTTGAGTGTGGTTGAACTATATCCATTACTAGTCACAGTACAGTTTCTACAATTTGCCTATATATATATATATATATATATATATATATATATTATATATCATATATAATAATATACTATATATATATATATATATAATATATATATATATATATTATATATATATACTTATATATAGATATATCATATTATATATATATCTATATATATATATTATATATATATATTATAGATTGTATTTGTAGATTGTGGGTGGGGTGCGCAACATGCATCGGAAACAGAAATAGTTAGGTAAAAAGATGAGTATGACCATAAGACGCAAAAGAAAAGCCCCCCCACCCCATATTCACCCTTTAATTGCGATCCTCTCGTAGCGCAAAAATTTCAACCCTTAGAACTTTCACAATACCACGAACGACCACCACCTATGTTATCCGTAATATCGGGTTTATCCCCTGGGTCAACCCCGTAACCATGTTCCCTCACAAAACCCCGCCATTTACTCTTATTATGCACCATTATTGATATATATATATATATATATATATATATATATATATATATATATATAATATCATATATATATATATATATATTATATATAATATATATATATATATATATATATATACTATATATATATATATATATATATATATATATATATATATATATTATATATATCATATATTATATACTATATATATAACTATATATATACTATATTATATATCATCAACAATGCCGGCCTTCTTGAAAATTGGTCTACTTTTGTTACTTCTCTTTTCGATTTGAACCTACATTTTTCTTTCATATGGCTAGGTTAGTACCATTACCTCTTCCCCGTGGATGTTTAATCCTTACATAACCTTTGCTGGCCATGGCGTTATGTTTGTGTACCATTCTTTTTCATGGTACGAGGAATACGATCTAACATCAGGTTTGGTTGCCTTAATTTTTTTGGAACATATGTAAAAAGAATAATTGCGCCACCCTCGTGCATAAATTCTATAGCCCCAAGACACCCCCAAGAGTAGGAGGGCACTTCAGTTAGATAATTTTATATTAATATATGCCTCGGAAT
>JABUQX010001593.1:52500-57500 GCA_015478945.1 Trachelipus rathkii | reverse complement strand
AGGAGGAATCAGTATTGGAACAGGAGGCGGAGATGTCGGAGCGCGGGGCGCTGAAGTAGTTGGCGAAGTAGCGACAACAGCTGAGGGAGTTGGCAAAAGTTCAGGTTCGTTTGGAGAACAAGTTGATGTAAAAGGCAGAATGGGCATGAAGTCGATATTATCTTGCGAAGTAGAGGTAGATGGTGCGGGTGCCGAAGGTGGAGAAAGAGTGGTGGAAGAAGCGGGATCATGTTCGAAATAAGCCGGTTTGATCCTATCCACTGATATGTTTTCTGTTTTGCTCCCCTTCTGTAAGGTGAAAAACTTTCGATAGCGTTTTAATACGAGGAAAGGTCCGTCATAGCGGGCTTGCAAAGGGCTACGGTGTGAATCATGCCGAACTAATACATGAGAGCAAGTCTCCAAATCCGCAGGCATGTGAGTAGGACGGGGAGGGTGGCGTGGCAAAGACGGCTTCCACGCCTCAGTACATTGACGAAGGCGAGCCAGGAAGGTGTGCTGGTTCGTAGTGTTTGGAGAGGGAAGTATAAACTCACCAGGTATTCGGATGGTGGAGCCATAGACGAGCTCAGCAGAGGAGCATTTAAGGTGTTCTTTGTACGCAGTTCTGATACCGAGTAGAACAAGAGGAAGGGTTTCGGACCAATTTTCCGGTGTTCCATGGGCCATAAGAGAAGCTTTTAGCTGCCGGTGGAACCTCTCTATGAGGCCTTGAGCTTGCGGATGGTAGCTGCAAGAGCGAAGGCGCTTAGAGCCAATTAAAGTCATAAGGTCCTTCCAGAGGTGAGACTCAAACTGCCTACCCTGGTCTGTGGACACAGTCGACGGAGTGCCAAACCTGGCTATCCAGTTGTACAAAAATGCCTGAGCAATTGTCTCGCTGGAAGTATCACGCAAGGGAATGGCTTCTACCCATCGAGTGTATCTGTCTATGCACGTTAAAATATGTGTGAAACCATCTGAGGGTGGTAAAGGGCCGACTAAATCAATGTGCACCTGGTCAAAACGTTCACCAGGGGGAAGAAATTGTTGAAGAGGTGCGAAGGTGCGACAGTGTGCCTGTGCACTTTGGATTTTTGGCAGTTGAGACACTGCGTTGTCCACTGTTTAACATCCTTTAGTAAGGACGGCCAAACGAAATGCTTACCTATCTTAACTTGACTACCTTTTACCCCTGGGTGCGACACATCGTGAATGGTGTGAAACACCTTTCTACGCATGGGGGTAGGTACGACTGGACGAGGGTGTGCGGAAGAGACGTCGCATAACAAAGGGGGAAAACCAAAAATTTCTACAGTTTGGATGTCGTAAGAAGAAGCACTAGGAAAAACAATCTCTTCGAGTTGCTGCAGACGAGCCATTTCGACGAAATCAATGTCTGGTAAAGGAGAGATAGCGTTAATTCGGGAAAGAGCATCGGCAGGAATGTTGTCTTTTCCTTTTATATGGCGGATATCAGTTGTGAATTGGGCAATGAATTCAAGGTGGCGGGCTTCACGAGGTGACTGTTTCACTGTGGAAGCTGTAATGGCATGCGTGAATGGGTAAATGATCAGTTTACAACATGGAATTTTCCCGAACCTTCTATGCCACAGTAACGGAAGTGCTTAAATAGCTAGAATAAATTGCGAGCGAAAGTTCCCATGCCAAATGCGCTGTATCGGTGTTTCGGGCCTGGAACTTTTTAGAAAAGAAAAGGCTACCTGGACCGCCATTCGTTGTCAATAAAATTTGTTTGTAAGCAGGACAGCTCCAGCTGCGAGTTGGAAGCGTCTGTGTTGATATCTAAGTCGGGGCCGTGTCGCATGGAATAAAGTAACACGAAGAAGAGGCTAAGGGCTCCTTGATGGGGTGAAGGCATTAGTTGCTGCTCGTCGTTCCAATCTACAGTGACAGAAGCAGCAGAACCTTTACGTGGATGCTTAAGAAGTGCGTGGAGCGGAAGGAGAATTTTTGCAGCGGACGGTATGAAACGATGGTAGAAGTTGACCATCCCTAAAAAACGACGGAGTTGACGCTGTTTTACAGGCTTCGGAAAGTCACGAATGGCTGCCACACGATCCTCAAGGGGACGTATACCTTCGGCAGAGATCGTATGTCCAAGAAAGGTTAGGGATGAAACTCCGAATTCACATTTGGAAGAATTGACACATAGACCAAATTCACTAAGTCTGGTAAAAACTTGCCTGAGATGTGAAGTATGTTCTTCCTGAGAGGCACTGGCAATCAATAAGTCGTCTATGTAGGCGAATACGAAGGGTAAACCACGTAATACTGAGTCTAAAAGACGTTGGAATGATTGACTAGCATTTCGTAAACCGAAAGGCGTTCGGAGAAATTCGTAAAGGCCGAAAGGAGTGATAATGGCAGTCTTATGAATGTCTTCCGGATTGACGGGAATTTGAAAAAAGGCGCTGATTAAGTCAATTTTTGAGAAGATAGTACAACCAGAGAGGTGGGATGTGAAATCCTGTAGATGAGGGACATTATAGCGGTCCGGGCGGGTGATCGCATTCAGGCAGCGATAATCGCCAGTCGGGCGATAATCCCCATTTGGTTTGAGAACCATATGTAATGGAGAGGCGTAATCGGACTTTGAGGGGCGGATGATGCCCTTCTCTAAGAGAGATTCAAATTCTAGCTTTGCCGCTTTGAGTTTATCTGGTGCAAGACGTCGTGCATGAGAGAATGGAGGTCTGCCATAAGTTTCAATGTGATGAACGACATTGTGTTTCACAGGAGGGAACTTGGAGACTGGAGAAAGAAGCTCTGGAAAATCGGTGATTAATAGTGATTCAAAAACATTATTAGTTGGAGAGAGATGTATGCCACTGATGGATGCGGAAGCACGAATACAGGCAGATGAGAAATGTGTCTCAAAATCAATGATGCGGTTGTGATTCATGTCTACAAGAAGGTTAAAGTGGGACAGGAAATCTGCACCTAATATTGGTAATGTTACGTCGGCTATCGTGAAGTCCCATATAAAATCACGACGGAACGAGAGCGTTAAATGGAGTCGTTTGGTGCCATAAGTGTTAATGGTTGTGCCATTGGCGGCGCGTAAAGAGCCGGATGGGTCTGGAGCTTGTTTATTTTTGAGGATGGAACGTGGCACCGCGGAAATGGTACTGCCGCTATCTACGAGAAAAGATAGTTTGGTGGATGGATCGTAGACACAAAGCAAGTTGGACGCTTTTGAAACCACTCCGAGCGAATTTACAGAGTGGTGTTTAAGTTTAAATTCCCGAATGTACAAGGCTTAAGACATGACCGAGTTTGGTCTCCGAAACGCTGATGATTTCTACAAATACCCTGCTGGTTATGTGAGGGAAACTGAACTAAAGCCTGAGAATCGACAGGAGAAGAGGCAAACTGACGCGAAGGAGTAGGTGAGCGACGGTACGAACGTCGTTGCATATTTGGAGAGCGAGAATTATGACCATAATTGTAAGCAGAATAAGTATTTGATGCATTTGAAGGGAGCTGGGGGTATGAAGGAGTGGGAGGAGGCTGAGGGTATGAAGGGGATTGCGAATAAGGATGAGGAGAGGACTGAGGATACTGTTGTTGAGGATAAGGATATTGTTGTGGAGGATAAGGATATTGTTGTTGAGGATAAGGAGAGGAAGGAGGAGGGGAGGAAGGAGCAGTGTAACGCGTTTCTAAAGCTCGTAATCTAGTGGTTAAATCCATGATGGTGTTCTGTAACACCTGTAGTTGTGATAAAATATAAGTATTTTCTGTGGGCGGCGGTGGGTGCCTAATGGCATTGACTGACTCATTTACATGCGATAGCGACGCAGGTGGTAAGTTATTATTGTCTGAGGGATCCGTGATATGCGAAACTTGTGATGGTATGTCTGCTGTCGTAAGAGGTTTCGCTTTACAAACCCTATCTGCATAAGTAGCGAGCTCTTGCAATGAGCAGTTTGGATCAACCGTTGCTAAACGCAGTTGCATCTCTGTGGGGAGTTTTTGTAGAAAGAGATGGCGAACAATATGAATACAATTACCTACGGGAGGACCGTCAAGGAGATTTAGCATATCTGATAGCAGTACTGAAGGAAGACGGTCTCCAAGAGAGCCACCAGTCAAAAGTTTTTTTACTTTTTCGGCATCGGTTTCCCCCAGCCGGTTTAAAAGTTCGGATTTCAGTTGGCTGTAGGGCTGGTTGTGGGAATGTAAGGATGGTAAAACGTCTTTCAAACGCTGCAAAACGTGAACTGGCAATATATTTAGGAGGGCCCGAAATCGGGCAGGTTCGGTGGTTGTTTCAAGCTGGAGCTCGAGCAGCGTAAAAGTGAGATCCAAGTCATTGTTGATGAATTTACCGGAATATACACTAGATGATTCCCTGTCTGAAGCAGGCTGTTGGGAAATTACGTTCATATTTTCAGTATTTGCAGCGTCAGGGGGGGACATAGTTGAAAAATATTTATATAATACGATTGAAAAATATTTTCGAAAATAATATTACGAGAAAAAAAATATGCTTAAGATGCGATTTGCACACGCTATATATGATATAAAATGTGGTCAGAGACCAAATAATAGACTAAATACTACAAAAAGGTATGCAATGGATGAGGAAAATATATAAGCGGCCGCTTGTACGGGCTAGAATAATGTAAAAATAAATGATTAAAATTGTAAAAATATTAGGAGGACAATTACGAAATTAAATGCGCTAAAAACGCAACTTACATACGCTGATATGAAAAATATGATGGTCGGAGACCAAAGACAGAGTAAATTTTAACAAATAGGTGTATAAATGGTAACAATAATATATAGTAAGCCGCTTTTATGGGCCGAAATGATTTAAAAATAAATAATTGAAATTGGTAATTCGGGCCAGAAATGGGCCTGATAATATTTCAAAAAAAAAAATTTTTTTTAAATTTGTTCAGTAAAATAAATTAATAATTTTTTTAATATTATGGAATTAAACTTCTGCTTCAAGATGTGATTGCAGAAATGCCGGGATAGCGACGGCA
>JABUQX010001593.1:0-47500 GCA_015478945.1 Trachelipus rathkii | reverse complement strand
TATATATAATATATATATATATATATATAAATATATATATATATAATATATATAATATATTATATATATATATAAAATTATATATAATATATAAAATTAATATATATAAATAATTATAATAATATTTATAAATATATAAAAATATATATATATTATATATAAAATATATATTATATATATATAATATTATATATATATTATAATATATATATATATAATATATATATTATTATATAATATATATATATAATATATATATATATATATATATATATATATAATATATTATAATATATATATTATATATATATATATAATATTTATATATATAAATATAATATTATATAAAATACTATATATATATAATAAATATATATATACTATATATATAATATAAAATATTATATATATATATAAAGTATATATATATATATATATAATAATATATAATATATAATATTATATAAATACTTATATATATTATTATATATTAAATAATATATATATAATATATAAAATATATATATATATAAATATATAAAATATATATATAGTATATATATAAAATATATATATATATATATTATATATAAATATATATATATATATAATATATATATATAAATATATTATATATATATTATATTATATATAAATAATATATATATATATATATTATATATATATAAATTTATAATATATACTAAATAATGCTTACTATATATATAAATATATATAGCTTATATACTTAAATATATTATATATATATAATATATAATATAATATAAATATATATATACTATTTAATTAAAAAATTTAAATATATAATATCTAAATATTATATATATATAAATATTATATAATATAATATATAAATATATATATTAAAATTATATTATATATATATATTTTATATATTTATAATATATATAATATATATATATATTATATATTATATATATATATATATTATATATTATATATATAAATAGTTATATTAATATATAAATAATATTATATATATAAATATAATAATATATTAAATAATTTATATATAAATATATATATATTAATATATATATATATATATACATATCATATATATATATATATATATATTATATTATATATATACTATATATATAATATTATTAATATATATATAAATATATATATACTATATATATATATATAAATATATATATATATATTAAAATTATAATATATTATAAATAATATATTATAAATATATATATATATTAAAATATATATACATTATAAATATATATATATAATAAAATATATAAAATATATTATATTAAATAATTATTATATAAATATTATATATAACATATATATAAGAAATATTATATATACATAATATATATATATAATATATAATATATATATAAATAATATATATATATATAAATATATATATAATATATATATAAATACTATAATATATATATAAATATATTATATATATATAATTTATATATATATATAAATAATATATATATATATAATTATTATTATATAAATATATATATATATATAAATATCATATATATAGATAAATATATAATTTATATAAATAAATTATATATATAAATATATATATATACTATAAATATACTATAAATATATATATATCTATATAAATATATATTATATATATAAATTATATACTATATAATATATAAAGTAATATAACTATATAAAACTAATATATTATATATATTAAATTATATATATTATATATATATTATATATAATAAATTATTATATATTATATATAAATTATATATATATATATATAATAATTATACATATATTTATATAGTATATCGTATTATAAATTATATATATAATACAATTATATATATATATATAAATTATATAGTATATATATAATTTATATATATATAAATATATATATCTATAAAATTATATAATATATAAATATATATATATATATAAATATATATATATATATAATATATATAATATATAAATATATATATATAATATATATATATATATTATTAAATATATTAATATATAAAACTATATATATATATAAACTTATATATATATTATATAAATATTATATATATTAAATTATATATATATATATAATACTATATATTATATATCAAAATATATATATATACTATATAATATATATATATATATAAAATATTATATATATAAATATATATATAATATATATATATATATAAATATAATATACTATATATATAAATATTTATATATATATTTATATTATATTATATTTATATATATATATAATATTAATATATATATATTATATATATATATATATATATATATATATATATATATATATATATATATATATATATATATATATATATATATATATATATTATTCCTTTTAGATCTTTTGCACCTCAATATATATAAAAAAAATTATGTTGAAAAATTTTCTAATATCTCAATAGTGGTCCTATTCATTCAATTCATGCAAGTTAATTTTTTTTATTATTATTATGCTAACAATTGAATTCAAGAATAAAAATTATAATAATATTTCCCAAAACATTGAAAGAAAAAGAAGCACCACCATTTAGAGTTTAAACACATTCAATTAATTAATTAAGTATTTGTTTAAGTTATCCTCGACACGAAAATATTACTTTAAGCAGCAAAACTAAATTCTGGATGAAACATCATATTATCTACTACTTTCTTCAACTATATCACAGTAATTAATAATAACAATAAACAAAGTACAAATGCCCAGTGAAGACATTATTTTACAGTTTTAAACTTTTTGTTTCGGTCCCATCTTTACTTTTTATCATTACTACATACCACTACTAGATTATATTTTTTTTTAATATTCAAAACCCTTATTATGCCGTATATATATATATATACTATTATATATATATATATATACTATATATTATTATACTATATATATATATATATATATATATATTGTGTAAAAATATGCTACACCCATCAACTGTTAGTAATAATGAACTATGAATATTATCTTATCAGTAATAACAATAAAAATAATAATAATATAACTATTGTTTATCTTAAAAATATATATGTGAAATTTATATATTTAAGAATTTACCAAAAGAAATACACTATTGTTATGCTATTGAGAAAAAAAAAACCTAAAAAGTTTCACATATTTAAAACAATTCATTAGCTTTAGAAAAAAATGGAATGAATTATGATGGAATTTAAAAATTCTTACGTTGTTTTGGAAGCCAGATTTTTAATTGGTTATCCTTATTATTATTATTTTGACAAAAAAAAGTAAAATACAATAATAATTTTTTTTTTTTTTAAATAATATATTTCAATCAAGATATGCTACTCACTAAAATCAATTTAAAATAATATAAAAATTAAAATATAATTATTTAAATTCTATTTAAAATTCAATCAAACAAACAAACAAAAAAAAATATATAAAAATACATGAGAAAATATTTGTGGAATGTTAAATCCTTGTCTAAAGCTATTCTTTATATCTCCTTTTAAATTCATAAAAATATTTAAAAAATTCTATAAAAATAATAATAAATTATTATTATTCAGGAATTTTTCTATATACTTCTAAATCGTCATCCGAATCCGTTTCAAAGATTGAACCAATATTGTTAAAATTAACAATTCTTTGATTGGACGAAGGGGGCACTTCCCCCCTTAATTTCATCCCTGCAGAGCTACGACGAAAACCATATAAAAAATATGTCAGAAGCCCTGAAAACAAAAATAAAAATTGTCAAATGTAACTCAAAATTCCAACTATATATTACCTAACACTCCCATTGAAAAGACTAATCAAATAAACACCCTAATAAAATAAAAAACACTCTTACACAAAATAGACAGCTAAATCCAGCGCAATTAACCCCAATAGAATAAATAAAATGTGTGAAATGTGTGCGTGCTGGTGTGGAAGAGAATGAGAGAGGGAGAGAAGGAGTTGGCAATTTTATGAGTGACCTGTGGTACAAAGCTATGGTAGACTTTGTGTGTGTGAGTCCTAGAATTCTAATGGTTAAATTTAAGTTTGAAA
This sequence comes from Trachelipus rathkii, assembly GCA_015478945.1. Lineage (NCBI taxonomy): Eukaryota > Metazoa > Arthropoda > Malacostraca > Isopoda > Trachelipodidae > Trachelipus > Trachelipus rathkii. The sequence continues at coordinate 43,404 of JABUQX010001593.1, read as the reverse complement.
AGGTCAAGGTATGTGTGGTTGTGACGTATGGTCCATCTGAGGGAAACGTTGAAGAGAGTACGATTTTGTGGGATAATCTGAATGATGTTCGGATGAGGGTGAGCTTAGAGCTTCAGATTGATATGTTGGGACTAGAAATGGTTGGATGGTGATACAAAAAGGGATGATAGTATAACAGGTGTTTTCGGGGTGGACTGAGGGGGGAAATGAGAAATGTAGGACAACGGTGATTGATTTGGAAGAGAGAGGATATGTGTGTAAGTAATACTTCTTTTTAAACACAACGAAGTATCCATAAGTATATAAGAGTTGGTGTAGGTAGATATGGTATCGAATTTGACATATATTTTATTATATGTTGGTGAAGAGGAGATGTTGAAGTATGTCGTTGGATGTCTAAATCAGTGAGGGGTTTAAGAATGAGTTATCGGAATCATTATGTATGTTCTACTGTACAATTAAGAGTTAGTGGGGCTTGGGATGGAGAAGGAAGCGTGATACGAAAGGAAGTAGGTAAAATTAAGAGTGAGAAGTTTAAGTGAGCAAGGTAATAAATAAGGAAAGTATGTAAGAGCGCTCGCTAGTAAATCGGATTGAATGTGACAAGTTGATACTGAACAAATTGGGGGCAATGAAGGGAAAGCAATTGTTAGCGTGCAAAGGAAGTGTGTTGGTGTGCTAAGTAGGAAGTAAGATTTAACGCGAATGGTGGGAATGAAGAGGTGATAAAGCGGTTAAAGGTAAAAAAGAAGCGTGGTTGAAGTGTATTAAAAGCAAATGATGAGTTTTCAAAAAGGAAAGATGCTTGGAATTATATAAGGAGGAAAAAAGAAATACTAAAAGAAATAGAAAAAACACGACACAATGATAAAAACAACGTATCAAAGCTGTTGCATCTTAGGAGAACAAGAGGTAATGAACAGTTTGGAAGGAGGATGAATGAGGACAAACACAAGGGAATAGAAGCTCTTCTGGAAGGAAGCGCGAGGTTAAGAATGGATAAGGGGAATCTGCTTAGAAAATGAATAGGGGATGGGCTTTTGTAACTGATGAAATGGTGTGAGGGGGAGTGCGGAAAGAACACTTCGAAAATCTGCCAAAATATTAACAGAATGATGAGGTGTAGTAAATGTGTGTGGCGTTTGATGGTACAGAAGGAATAGTATTCTTGTGATGAGTTAATTAGTAAAGGAGGAGGTAATGGGTAGATGTGAGAAAGTTGAAGAATGGTAAATCTGCAGGTATAGATGAAATTACAGGTGAAATGATCAAGAGCGGAGGCAGAGATGGTGATTTGATTGGATTTGGAAGTTGTGTATAAAGCGTTTATAGGAGGGGTATAGTTCAAGGGATTGGAGGAGAGCGTAATAGTACCCTGTATAAGGGTAAGGGAGAAAGGGAACTGTAAGAAAATTATAGGGGAAATAAGTTTATGAGTGTTGTAGGGAAGGTATATGCTGCTATTTTGGTTGAAAAGAGTGCATCGAGTGACTGAAGGGCTGATTGGTGGAGAACAAGGTACGCCTTTAGGAAGTGGTAGAGGATGTGTGGATCAAAATCTTTACATTTTAAAGCAAATGATTGAGAAAATGAGGAGAGAAGATTAAAATTAGATTTAGGTTTTATGGATTTACAACAGCGTATGATAGAGTTAATAGGGAAGCTTCTATGGCAGGTATTAGTGATATATTGGTGTTGGTGGTAGGCTTCTGAAATGGATCAAAGTATGTATGCGATAGTGAAGCGCTGTGTTAAGAATAAAATGGTGTCAATTTGTGATTTGTTTAGATTAATAGCGGAGTGAGACAGGGTTGTGTTATGTCTCTTGGTTATTCAATTTGTTATGATGGGTTATGAAAGATTCGAAGGTGGGATGGCACGGAAATGGTGTTAGAATGATAGGGAATGGAGAAAGAGAGTGGGGAGTGCCCTACCTATTATATGCGGATGATTTGGTTTCTGTGTGGCGAATCTGAAGAGAGAGTTTGAGAGGATTGCGTAGAGAGATTTGGCAGGTTTATGTAAAAGGAGGGGTTTTGAAAGTAAACGTAGATAAAGAGTAAGGTTTATGGTGTGAGTGAGGACAGTCCTCAGTGGTAAGTTATGTTAGATGGTTAGAGCAGGCTGAGCAAGTGTCTGAGTTTAAATATTTACGGGTATGTGTTGGATGAAGGGAAACGGATGATAGCGAGAGGTAGTAGGAAAGTTGTGATGGCAGGAAGGTTGCTGGTGCAATTAATCGTTGGTTGAAATGTAAAGGACTAAGTCTTGAGTCAGCTAGGGTCTTACATGAGGGTAATTTGTTACCTGTGTTATTTTGTATGGTAAGGGGGGGGGGGGGGGGGGGGGGGGACTTTATGCGGTTTTTTTTCCTTGGGGAATAAGAAAAGTATAGATCTAAGTTTCAATGTGTTCAGATGGACAATCTTAGGAAGCATGCTAGGTGTGAGAAGAACTTAATAAAATGAGGAATGAACTTATTAGAGGGTTGTGTTGTGTCGTGTGAAGAAAGGGGTAAATGAGAAAATAAATGAAAAGTTCAATGTTGAGACTGGTCTTGGTCATGTGAGAAAGGACATGAATGATAGTCGGTGTGTTAAGCGGATGTATAGTGGTGAGTGGTGTTGGGAACGACCGGTTGGGAGGACCGAAGAGAAAGTGATCGAGTGGTGAACGAATGGTCGAAGGAGAGAAATGGAGTTTGGCAGAGGCGAGAATAAAGGTGCATGATAGGGGAGAACTGGCGGCAGGGTTTTGTATGGGGGACATGATTGTGCCCACCTGCGCCAGGGATGAAACCCTTTTACATTTGACGATTTACCATAGTAGGCGCCGTCGCGTGTCCCATGAAGCTACTAGGCGTGGATTTTCGTCTATGACCGGAGTTTTCACTAATTAGTGGTACAGAGGGGCCGGCTAAGGCCTGAGCATTTTTTCGGAACATTTGTTCATTATTCTCCTACTGCTTTTCTTTTCCGATGCTTGTAGCGCACCTTACTCCCAGTCTTGGGAAGAAGAGGTAGGTGAAGAAAGAAAGAAAGAATAAATAACTTAATTGACACAAACTAGAAAGAGAAATTGGACCAATACACCCATACTCTAGATTACCAAGAAAAAAACACACAAATATTCCTCACAATAAAGAAAATCAAAACATCACTTACCCAACCCCCACCTACGAACCTATCTGCAAACAAAATAAAAAAATTCCAAATCTCAAAAACCAATGCAATATCATCATGTGACACTATTCAAAAATTAACCATACTTACACAAATAGACAAACAATTAAGATACTTAAAAAATTAAAATCTAACCAAGAAAACCTCCAATTTACCCCTCTAAAGTATTTAATATTATTAAATAGCTAAAAAATTCACAAGTAGTGTGCCCAGACCAAATATCTATTTTTGTCCCAAATATCTGGGAACCAAAGCTATCACACAACTTTCACTCAAATATTTAATACGGAATTACAAACAAAATCTATCTCCACTCTGGAAGCATGCCCTTATAATCCCTATATTAAAGGTTGGTAAACCACATAATGATCCGGCTTCATACAGATCTATTTCACTACTATCCACAATATCCAAAGTATTAGAAAAATTTATCGTCAGTAAAATTTCTCCCTCTATACCTTTATCTAACCCGCAACATGAATTTAGACAAAAACACTCCACAACCACTCTCCTAACCGATTTAACACAACACTTTAATCAAAATCCCATCCCCCACACCTCCCTTCTCGCACACTTCTAACAGCAATAGACATCAACAAGGTGTTTGACATAGTCCCCCATCACATTTTAATAGATAAATAACTAAAAAAAAAACTGCTAAAGTCATAGAAGGTCGATACGCCTCCCACACATACAAACTATACAATAGCGTCCAACAAGGCGCCATCCTCTCCACAACACTTTTTAATCTCTCTATGCATGATCTCCCAAACCCCACATCCCCTTCTATAATTAATAGCCATGCCGATGATCCAACAGCAATTACAGCTCAGTCCCTCCAGGGACACAGCACGCAAAGAGCTACAACAATATATAGGCCAGCTGGAGCAGTGGTTGACAATGAAAAGAATGACAGCATCTCCCCAAAAAATCCTCAATAACGTTACTCACAAAAGATAGGAGAATCAAATATACATCCAACAATTTACTTTTCAAATAATAAGACTCCCTCTTAATAAACAACCCAGCATCTTGGGCTTGACTTTCGACACATATGACATTCACCCCCCCCCCCTACATAAACAACATTACATCCAAAGCCACACATAAATTAAAAACAGAGAACGTAACAAGAACAAAATTTGGGCAGCACAAGAAATAACCAGCTTTCTAATAGTGTATTAAAGCACTATCTTCGTGTTCCCTCCTAAATTACAGCTTCGCGCCGGGAGCCGCCCAACAATTTCAAAATCTAACATTCAAAAACTAGTTGTTCAAAACAAAACCTTCAGTATAATAAACGATTGCTCCTCTCTACGCCCCTTTTAACAAACAAAAATCCCACCTTGACATGATAGAATGTCAATTTTAATAGCAGTAAATCACTTGTCAACTTGATCCAGATACGTCTAAGACGACATCGAACCACCTGCTAGAGATGACAGTACACATAGTAGAGATTATCGTATCTCTCGCGGATATATGTACGACAGGACCGCTTCGCACCCGCAGAACTACGCATTTACACCAGTCTCAACAAATAACCTAGACGGACATATCATCGCGATATTGCCGAGAACTAAAATAAACAAGTTACTCGCGAGGCACCTCTCAACTCTGATAAAATGTCCATCACAGTAGAACTCAAATTTGCATAACAAACAAAGTGATAATGCTGTCTACGGATCTCGATATTGGACACACCCTTAACTTCAGACTTTACAAATTTAATTTTCAATGATCCTTTCACCTGTTGTCAAAGATTCAAATTCTCAACAATTAACAACAAACATTTTTATTAAAATTGCCTGCTTTAGCGAATAATTCGCCATTTTCAAGTTCCTCACCCAAGATCAACAGATTCTACTGGGCCTAGCGGCATTAGGTGCTGAGAATATTCGATGAGTTGATCTCAGTTTCTCTAGTATAAGAGGCGTGAGGGAAGAGCTAAAGTAAAGTTAATATATTATATATATATTAATTATGAATATATTAATAATATAAATATTAGTATATATATATATATCATATATATATATATATTATATTATATATAATTTATTTAATTAACTGTTACCCTCACTCATACGCCTTAAAGTAATACATACCTACTATATCGACGAGTGGGCACCGCAACTTTTTTTTAGTCGCAATTCGCAAATCCGCATTTTTGTGGGATTCCCAGTTGCAATTCCGCACTTTTTTCTTGCTTCGCCGTCGCTATCGCAATTCCGCAACTTTTTTCTTTTTCGCCAGTCCGCTATCGAAATTCTGCAATTCCGCAACTTTTTTTTCTGCTTCGCCAGTCAGCTATCGCAAATTAGCTAATTCTATCGCTAATAATTATTTTTCACTACTGAAGTCTACCACAGTCCGCTAACTCTTTATTGGCGGTTAAAACATATTTCCGTAAAATTACCTATACAATTTAAATATTATTTTAATTTTTACTTTTAAAATTTTAGTTTTATATATATAACAATTAACAAGCTTTATAGCAATGACTTGCTTTATTATATATAATAATATATATCTATACTATATATATAAATATATTATACTATAATATATTATATATATATATATATATATATATATTATATATATATATATTATTATATATATATATATATCATCCACTTCCTTTCCCCAGACTGGGGGTAAAGTGCGTACATGCACCGGAAAAAGAAAAAGTAGTAGAAGAAATGACAAAGGAAGAAAAGAAAGTCCAGCCTTACCGCCCCTTTTATACCTATTTAGTGAGAACTCGTCGCATCAGAAAATCCACCTCATAGCCATCACGGAACCGCACAATCATTCTCGTCAATGTGGGTTCATCTTGGCCAGAGTGCGAGCCCACAACCTTACCCCCTTACCACAACCCGTCATCAACTCCTATTCATGCACCTTTCTTTTCGCCTCGACAAACTTACATTTCTCTCCTCCAGACATTCCTTTACGAACTTAATCAACTTTTTGTTCGGTCTTCCAGCCGGTCGATCCCCAACACACACACCACACACACACCACTATACATCCCTTAACCAACCGACTGTGCCTCCATTCCCTTTCCACATTGACGCAAACCCATCTCAACGTTATTTATTTATTCTCTTTCATTTAATTCCTTTCTTCAACCACAAACTCTCTATACGTTCTTCCTCATTTATCAATCTTCTCGCACCTAACACGCCCTTAAGATTGTCCATCAAACATATTTTACTGTCAGATCACTACCTCTCTATTCAGACCATAGTTCACTACTATTGCATTAATACTGCAGTAACAACCATACCTCATGCTAAAGATCATGCTGCACTCAAGGACTTAGTCCCCTGTACATCACCCACTATTTAATTGCACCAGCCACCTTTCTGCCTTTCACACAATTTCCTACATAACTATGACATCATCTGTGTTCCTTTCATTCCAACATATATCCTAATATTTAAAATCAGACACTTGTTCCAGTTGTCACCCTCTAAGCGTAACTTCACACGAGGGACTTCCTTCACTCACCATTAACCTCACCTCTTATCTACCACTAACATCCTTACTCACATCCAACCACATCCTCATCCATTCTCAAACTCTCATTCAGATTCACCACACAAGCAAAAGTAAATCATCCGCACTATAATAGAGTAGGGGACCTTTCCCACTCTCTTCCATTCCTCATCATTTCAAACACCATCTCCTGCCACCCAAAACCTCAAATTCTTTCATAAACCCATCCATATGCAAATTGAACTACCAAGGAGACATAACACATCCTGCCTCACTCCGCTATTAATATTAAAACCATTCACTTTATATTCATTTTACACGCTTCCACTATGCGTCATACATACTTTTATTCCATTCAGAAGCCTACCACCAAACACCATATAACACTAAAAACCTGCCATTAGAGCTTCCCTATTAATCACATCATACGCATTCGCCTGTTGCAAAATCCATAAAACCTAATACATTTATTCTTCTTTCTCTCTCTATTTTCTCAATCATTGTTTTAATGTAAATATTTGATCCACACATCCTCACATTTCCTAAACGCACTCGTTCTTTACCATCAGTCCTTACTGTCCTTTGACGCACTCTTTCCGAAAAATACCCAAGCATATATCTTCCCTACAACCTCAAACACTTAATTCCCCTATTAATTCCTACAGTTACCCTTTATCTCCCTTACCCTTATATACTGATACTATTACTGACTCATCTCCAATCCTCGAGAACATATACCCTCCATATAGCTTTGTTGCACAATTTTGCAAATCCATTCATTCACCATCTCAACTCCGTTCTTACTCAATTTCACCAGCAATTTCATCTATACCTGCGATTTACATTCTTCAACTGTTCTCTCGCTCTACCCATTACCTTCTCCTTATTAATGACCTCATCCCAAAATATCTATTCCTTCTGCACCATCGAAACCCACACACATATCACTATCACCTCTTCATTACTACCAATGTTATACAGATTTTCAAGTGTTCCTTCGACACTCCCTTCAACCGTTTCATCAGTTACGAAAGCACCCTCCCTATTCATTATTCTGAGCATTTCCTCTTATTTCATTCTTAACCTTCGCGCTTCACTTCCAGAAGGCTTCCTACTCTCCTGTCAAGTCCCCTTCATGCCTGCCTTTCCAAACTGATTCAGTTATCTTCTTTTTTTCCCCTCTTCACGTTTGCAGTTTTATTCTTTTTCCTCCTTTTATTATTCCAAACATCTTTTCTCTTTGAAACTGTCTTCATATATATATATCATATTATATATATATATATATATATATATATATATATATATATATTATATATATAATATATATATATATATTATAATATATATATTATTTATTATATATTATATATAATCTAGACAACTCAGAAAGGGTTTTCGCCTCTTCAGTTGATCACCAGCATCTTCTTCTTCTGGTCCGAAACTCTTAACCCTAGAACACTCTAGAGAACCATTTCTCGGGGCAATGGTCTCCGACGCCAGTCCTCGAGTTAAACACTCACAGGTAGGATTTTCGTCCTTTCAGTAGAACTAGCATCTTCTTCCATTAGGCCTCAAAACTCGTTCTCCCAGAGCTCTCCTTCTTGGCTGTGCCAAAGGGTGGAGAAGGAGGAGGAATAGGACAAAAACACTGAATAAATAAAAAAAAAAAATATGTTAGATATATATATATATATATATTATATATATATATATTATATTATATAGTATATATATATATATATATATATATATATATATACCTAACTAAATTGTAAGATATAGTTATCATCTGCTGCTGTATCTCCTCTCCTCCTCTTTCCTTTTACTCCATCTGGACAGGCACTTGCAATTCAGAGGTGGATTATTATTCAATTCAGAAACACAGCTTCTCAAAATTCTCATCAGTCAGGGATGACATTCTTTAGCCTGAGAACATTAGAGCCCAAACTGAACAATTCTCACCAACGCGAAGGCGGGGACAGGGGTATATGTACTTGATAAGGAGGTCCAACCAGATTCTCTAGTGCTGCTGAGGAATAGGTATACATTACAGTGGGGTGGTCCTTTTCACCCTCAGCTTGTATTCCAAATCTCAAACAAGCCTTCTCAATGGTGGTCATAGCCAAGAGGACTGGTGTCTTCGCCTTCATGATAATGAAAGGGTCGTTTTCCACCTGCTCCTGCTCTTGGGCGGCACCATCGTTGTCGTGACCAGGAGTCACGTTTATCAGCACCTCACTGATAACCCTCTTCCTGATGATCTCCTTCAAGTCCTCATTCAGGAACTCAACGACTGGAAGTTTGAAATGAGGGCGGAGGGCTGTGGTCATCAGCAGGTCTATGTCCACAAACAGGTGCTCAAACCTCCCTTTGAAGGCCACCTTAAAGTTGGCTTAGATTATATATTATATTATATATATCATATATATATATATTATATATAATATTATATATATATAATATTATTAATATAATGTATATACTATATATATATTATATAATTTAAATAATATATATATATATTAATATTATATATATATATATATATATATATTAATATATTCATATATAATATATATATATATATATGGATTTGGTTATATCTATATATATAATAATATATACTATATATATATATATATATATATATATTATATATAATTATATATATATATTTAAACGGTTATATATTATATATCATTATTATATATTATATATATATATAATATAATAACAACTCATATATATATATTAATATATCAATATATATATATTTATATTAGAGTTATGACCAAAAAAATTTTTTATTTTTTAGCCTGTATTAGAAATCAATGAACTTTTTAATAATGACAATAATGACAGAAAATGACAAATATTTCGTTCAATTCATAAAAAATATTCCGTACCAATGACAATGAAAATTCGGAAACTTAAGTACATTTCAAATCAAAATGTATGTTGTAATTAGTTTCAGATTTCAAATATTTATTTGTTTTGCATTTCTGGTACAGTTCTTCCATTAATTTCACCCCTCGTTCGGCACAAATATTCGTCTGTGGAATATCTACAACGGATCTGTCAACATTCCAGTGAGTTTCAAAGCACTTCATGGCTGCAGAGCAATTTAATTCGGAAATTCCATCCATCACTTTCTGGTGAATCTGTGCGTTAAACATTTAGAAAACCAGGGTTCTTGCCATGTATTTGAGATGAAAGCGCACGGTGTTTCCAGTGAAATTCTCCATTTAGGAAGGAGGAAGTACGAAATAATATCAGAGCATATAAAGCATGTGAATTCCATCTGCATTGTGAGAGATCGGTAATTATTTTCTCAATTAATATACGTGAGGACGCAGTAGTTTTCTTTTAGGAGAAACTGAATGCTCTACATTAACTCCAACAGAAATCTCTAAAATCATTTCGCCAAACCTGATTTTGCATAGTTATCCATTTCACTCTCTGTGCTTGTAAGGGACTGCTGCAAGATATCGTATTGTTTTATCACTTCGTCCAACGAATTCATAGTTGAGATTTGGTTTGGTAGAAGAAATTGGTATTTAAAACCCTAAACACATGCTTTAAGATTCTATCAGAATATGATGTGAGCAGCCAATTACTTGTGGCTTGACCAACATCCTCATGTGGACCATTTAAGTTTTAATTTTTTTAACAATTCCATTCATTCGTCCAGTATTTATTGCTGTTGTTCACATACGATTATTTTTGAATTCTTCCATGCATCAATTGAAATTCACCAAACTCTTTGCATTAAAATATTACTCGTGTTAATCATCCATTCACATTTACCTATACCTAACTTTCAATCTCCTCTAAGATTACACTTGATACTCTGTGCGTTGCCATTCGCTTATCGTCAAAACGAAGGCAGAAATATTTCTCTTCTTGCAAATAGATTTTATTTTACGTTTCGCATCTGCGCTACTTCTTATAACAGCTCGCAAACACCTGACTGTGATAGTGTTGGAACACTGATTCCATCTTCGGCCAGACTGGAGCAATAGCTTTATTACTTGAAAGAGATTTTTGTCACCAACTTAGCTGCATGTGATGCTAAACGTTTGACACGTTTTCCTTTGTCATAAGTCATTTAATAAATAATAATTTAAATAATCACTAATAAATAATCATGAGCGATTTTATAAGAATCTACTTTTTTATTTGCTACAAGATACAGCACCGTACATACAGATCTCGTGACACACACTGATACTGAAACGGATTGGTGCGGGAATTTTTTTTATGGCCACCTGCAATAATAATGTTTTAGTAATCAAATCACAAAAGTTCATCATTTGCGACAACAGGAGATTCAAAATTTTGCAATATATATATATATACTCTAAATATATATATATATATATTATCTTTATATACTATATATATATATATAATATTATTATTATATATTTATATATATATATATTATATATAATATATTAGTATATATATATATATATATTATACTATTATAAACCAAATGTCCAAATTAAATGATTTATTTCTATTTGCCAACATTATTTTTATACATGATCTAAACTAATACAATGCCTAATATTGTAATTGTTTTTAAAATTTTAAGGATTGAAACAAAGAAACCTTAGGTTGTAGTCCTCTAATTGCGGAATTGCAGAATTGCGGAATTAATTAGGCATCCGCTAACTGGCAATTCCGCAATTTTTTTCAAATTTCGCAATCGCAATCCACGCAATTTTTTTTGGCTAGTCGCCAATTGCGGGAATTGCGGGACTTAATCTGCGGAACAGCCCACTCTGATATATACTATATAGTATATATATATATATATATATATTATATATATTATTATATTATATACTACTATATTTTTTCATATATATTATATATATATTATATATATGACCTTGTTTGTTTATAGTGCAGATGTATTTATATTTATTTTCATATATTAGTAGTATACTATTACACTAGCAATTAATTAAGATATAACGAGAAAGTACGATAATATGAAGTATTAAAATTAATTGAGAAACGTTTTAAACGGAAACGCTGATTTTCGTTATGAGAAAGAAAAACGGAGCTTTTAGTGCTACCGAGTGAAGAATTCAATGGTAACGTAAAAAGTTAATGTTGCGGGAATACAGTTCCCGTATTGGTTAATTTTATATAATAATAATATATATATTTATATATATACTTATATATATATAATTATATATTATATATATATATATATATTATATTATTATATATAATATTATCAATATATATATAAATTCTGTGGGGCCAAATCATAGATAAGCAGGCAATGATACTTTTTTATTTTTTTTTTTTTTTTTTTTTTTAAATTTGACACCTTTGCATTACAATTTTAGTTAAGATAAGCTATGAATAGTGTGAGGTTTTTGCTTTTGCGTTCGAATTTTGTTTAAAAAATGCATTAGATTTATAAATTATTTTGCTTCACAAATTTTATTGAAGGAAAATTCTTTTAAAAATATGAATTTATTAATTGAAATATTTAGTACAATAATAATAATCACTTTTTTACAAATACGTATAAATATTATTCATTAAGTGTAGTACTTTCTTATTATGTCAATGAATTTTCAAGTACGTTTTATTGCCTGCTTATCTAGGAAAATGTCGATTCTACGTATACACAACAAAACATATCATAACCTGAACTTAGAGGGCAGTAAATCGCCACCTAACCTATATTGATCGACGATGCATTGAAACGCAACCTAGCATATATTAATCTACGATGCAGTAAATTTCCACCTAACCTATATGAATCAACTTTGGCGTAACACTATCTTTTTTAAAGGGGAGGAATTTTGTGCTTCAAAAGATATCCCGAAAGTAAATTTGTCTCGGACGCTGCCAAACGTAAGATTCTTTAAAAAGCACGCTAGTTTTAAATAATTACCTTTTTTTTAAATTATTTAATTTTTTTTATCCTGCTCATCAACAATCAAATTTATTGTTAGTATCATATAATAACTATATGAAACAAAAACAAAACAAAACAAAAAATTATCTGCCCCATAAAAAGGATAAGGGCATATTATATATACATTGAAACAAATGATTGAGAAAATGAGGGAGAAGAAAAATAAATTGTATTTAGGTTTTATGGATTTGCAACAGGCGTATGATAGGGTTAATAGGGAAGCTCTATGGCAGGTGTTAGTGATAGGCTTCTGAATGGAATCAAAAGTATGTATGAGGATAGTGAGGCGTGTGTAAGAATAAATGGTGTCAAAGGTGATTGGTTTAGTATTAATAGCGGAGTGAGACAGGGTTGTGTTAGTCTCCTTGGTTATTCAATTTTGTATATGGATGGTGGGTTATGAAGAATTTAGAGGTGGATTCAGGTGCGCAGGAAATTGGTGTTAGAATGATGGAAGAATGGAGATGAGTGGAGGGTGCCATACTTATTATATGCGGATGATTTGGTTCTTTGTGGCGAATCTGAAGAGAGTTTGAGAGGGATTGGGTAGAGAATTTGGCAGGGTGTTGTAAAAGGAGGGGTTTTGAAAAGTAAACGTAGATAAGAAGAAGGTTATGGTTGTGAGTGAGGACAGCCTCAGTGTGAAGTTATGTTAGATGGTGGGGCTGGAACAAGTGTCTGTGTTTAAAATAATTTAGGGTATATGTTGGATGACAAGGAACGATGATACAGTGTAGTAGGAAAGTTGTGAATGGCAGGAAGGTGAGTGGTGCAATTAAAAATCGTTGGTGAATGTCAAAGGACTAAGTCTGGAGGTGCGCTAGGGGTCTTGCATGAGGGTATGTTGTTAACCTGTGTTAAATTTATTCAGTAAGTGAGCTGATGCATGGAATAAGCGAAGTATAGATCTAAGTTCAATTGTGTTCAGATGGACAAATCTTCAGGGGCGTGCTAGTTTGTGAGAGATGATAAAATTTGAGGAGAGGAATGGAACGTATATGAGCAGTTGCTGTGGTGTGAAGGGAAAAGAAAGCATAAATGAAAATATGTTGAGATGTTTTGGTCATGTGGAAAGGATGGAATATAGTCGGTTGGTTAAGCGGATGTATAGTGGCGAGTTGTGTTGGAACCGACCGCTGTGGGAGACCGAAGAAAAGTGATTGAGTCAGTAAAGGAAATGTCTGCAGGAGAGAAGTGTGAGTTTTGGCAGAAGCGAGAAGAACAGGTGCATTGATAGGAGAGAATGGCGGGTTTTGTGAGGGGGTATGGTTGTGGCCCACTGGGCCAGGCATGAACCCTCACACTTTGAAGATTTACAAAAGTAGGATCCGTTCGCGTCGCGTGAAGCTCACTAGGGTAGATTTTCTGACTGCGACGAGTCTTTACTTAATTCTAATAGATACAGAAGGGCGGCAGCGTAAGGCTGGCTTACTCTTCGACTATTTTTATTCTTCTAACTGCTTTTTCTTTTCGGATGCTTGTCACGCACCTTACTCCAGTCTTGGGAAGTAAAAGGAGATGAAGAAAGAAAGAAAGAAAGATATATATATATATATATATATTATATATATATATAATATATATATATAATATATATATATATATATATATATATATATATATAATATACTTATATATATTATAATATATCTATAGTGAGGATCGTCGCGGTCCCGTGAAGCTCTAGGTGGATTTTCTGACTGCGACGAGTTTCTTAATTAATTAATTTACAGAGGGGCGGTAAGGCTGCTTTCTTTTCGACTTGTCATATTCTTCTACTGCTTTCTTTTCCGATGCTTGTATCCCGCACCTTACTCCCATCTTGGAACAAAAATGAGATAGAGAAGAAGAAAGAAAGACAAGAAAGAAATATAATATTTATATACCTATATTTATAATATATATATATATATATATATATATATATTCTCATATATTATATATATTAATATATATATATAATACTATATATATATAATATATATTTATAGAAAATCACTAAAAACAGATCACCTTCTATATCAAACATTGTAACAATCCCCTCCAAGGAGACATAAAAAAGCAAAATAATATTCTACTATATACAATAATCTGCCCCCTCTCTCACATCATTAAAAAAAAAACATTCACACACAACTGACCCAGGAAACTATTTTCACATACCCAACCAAGCATGTCCACTTGAAATTTCCATTAGTGACCAAACTTTTGACCGCCAAACACGGGTAATGCTTTCACGACTCGGCTCTATTCACCACCCCTCCTTTCAAGAACAGAAATTTGATTATTTCGGAAATCCCTCCCCCCCCCTACTGTTACAGATGCCTTTGCCAGACCACCGACAACACAAAACATCTCATAATAAATTGCCCTGCCTTAGAGGTCACATTTCACTGGACTAGAACTATCGAATCTCTGGGCGCGGCTTTAGATGGTAGTTAAAAACCTAGAGGTAGCCATCTTCTAGTAGGAGGGGAGTGGGGGAGGCGGGCGACAAAGTAACGTATATATATATAATTGTAATCAACATTATTTTTTATATATATATAAATAATACCTTTTTAAAGAAAAAATATTTTTGGAGAATTTTTTTTTTAAAAAAAATCATGCAATGAAAATAAAACAATAGAAAACAACATTGTTAATTTATTAATAAATAAAAAATTATATTATATATATTATATATATATAATATAATATATATATATATTATTATTAATTTTATATATATATTACAAAAAATATTTTATAATATATTTTATAATATAAAAAAATATATATATTATATATATATATATATATCATATATATACAATGAGAATATCAAACATTTGTGTACCTTTGTACGACAAGTTTTATTTTATCTATAGAAAAAAATAAAAAAATAATTTACGAATTAAGGCATCTGAATATAAAAGATATGTTCGATGGTTAGGGTATTAATTTTACTGAACATTCTAAAAAAAATATATCAATTATTATGATTCTATTTAAAAAAAAAAAAAAAGAAATAAAAATGTATTAAACCAAACAAATCAGCGTGCAAAATAAATTGTTAGAAGGCAAAATGTAAATGGGAAAAAAGCTGAAAGATTTTAAACTTTTGGCAATAATAATAATAATAATAATAATAATAATAATAATAATTAATAATAATACCAGGGGTTCTCAATCTTTTGAGGTCCATGGATCTTTTTTATACTATTGCCGATCACAAGGTGCACTTTTTTTTAAATATTTTATCTTTATTGCACAAAATTAATGAAGGATGACACTGTTTGTCATTGACAACTTTTTTTAATATTTGGTGTCAATTCCCCTAATTGTGACAATGCACATCTCGGATCACTCTCCACATCAAGCCTTGCTCGACATATTGATTTGATGTAAGCAAGTGTGGAAAACTCAGACTCACAGAGGTACGCGAAGGAAAACTGCACCAACACCCTCGCAGCTTCCATAGCAACTTGCGGATACATAGAATAGCTCAACCAAAATTCATCAATAGTCATATTTGGAAATTCTGCTCTTGCTTGAGAATCACATTTAAGCTCGATGGCCTGCTCTTGTAGGGAATGTGGGAGTATGTCCACATCGATGTTGAATGGATATTTTGCCAACTTAAATTGCCACATTTCCGAAGAGGTATCTGGAAAATACTTTCCTAATTCGTTCTTCACAGATACCAGACGTTCTGTAATCAGGCTCATCAATTCATTCTCAACATTCAATGGAGGATTTTCTGTATTTTCAAGGAGGTCGCTGAGCCGTGAAAAGGATGACAAATTAGGTTTAGAACTCTGAAGACGTCGTCACCATTGGAAAATCTTCTCCAAGAAAGCTTTCATTGCATCATAAGACTTTAAGAATATTTTTTGGTCTTTGTAGCTTCAAATTTAGAACGTTAAGAGATTCAAAGAAGTCTGTTAAGTATGTCAAGTGAAAAATACATTTTTCATCTGTGAGCTTGCTGTACAGGTTGTCCTTCACAGCACTCATCACAACTATCTCAATCTCCGACTTCAAACAAAACAAACTGCCAAGCATGTTTCCTTTAGAAAGCCAACGGACTTGTGTGTGGTAAATAAAAGTTTTGTGGTCACTGTTCAACTCCCGAAACAAAACCTCAAAAAGTCCTAGTGTTCAAAGCACTTGATTTTACACAATTAACTATTCTAATTGTTAAATTCAAAGCAGGGTTAAGTGATTCAGGCAGAGTCTTGCAAGCCAAAGCCTGCCTATGAATGATGGAACGAGAGCCAATTATTTTAGGGTTCTTTTCCTTAGTAAAGTTAATAAAACCAGTTCGACAGCCCGTCATAGCTCGTGCCCCATCAGTACAAATTCCAATCACATTTTCCAAAGGAACATTATTAGCTGCTAAAAATTCTGACAGAGCGGAAAATACATCAACAGCCTTTGTTGTTTTGATAATTTGGAAGTACAATATCTCTTCCATAAATTCTTTGCCATCAATAAATGTACAATAAAACAGTAATTGGGAATGCTTTTAAATGTCGGTTGTTTCATCACACTGCAAGAAAAAGAAGGGAGATTCTTTAATTTTTCAAATCTTGAGCTATTTCATCAACTCAGCGTTTTACCGTATCGTTTGACATTGAAATTTTTGCAACTATATTACGACTTTTTTTTCACCAAGTACAAGCTGCAAATAAACATGGTTTCACAAGAGACACCAATGGTATGTGGCTTCTTATCTTTTGCTATCAACAAGGCGATGTTGTAAGAAGCTTCCACAGGTTTTTTATTTTCCACATGAAAACTTCCAATCGAATCAAGTTTCATGCGTTTAAGCGAGTTTATCTTAGCAACAAAATACTCGGATGGTTTGTCCTTCCAACTAGGGTGATAAGTAAACATATGACGTTCCAAACGCCCAGGTCGCATAGCATCATTACTCTAAACAAAGTGACAAATAAAGCACTGAGGTAAATGAATACAGTTTTTCTCTACACTGTAAACAAGTATTCAATATAGTCAATATTGTACATTTTTTTTTGTACATCTTCGTTAACTAATTCAACATTTTTAATAATCACTGTCACTCCGCAGATTATTATTAATTACGAACTGCGCACCATAACTTTGGGAGCATATCATCATCATCCACCCTCTTATGGCCTTACACAATGCTAGAAAATCCTTATTCATTCAAAATATATTTTTTTAATTACGAGAAATTGTGTTGTCATTAGGCCAATTTTATTTTATTTTTTATTTTCTCTGTTAAAATATTTCGTGTAATGACGATATTTAGTTATTCTTTCGAAATTTAGAACCTAAATATATTTACTAATTAGAGAAATTTATAATAGGGACTACATATGTTAACAACGTTAAGATAACAAGCTTTATATATATATATATATATATATATATATATATATATATATATATATATATATATATATATATATATATATATATATATATATATATATATATATATAATACAAATATTTTACAACAACAAGTATATATATAAAAATATATATATATATATATATATATATATATATATATATGTAGTGTGTAAGGTCTTACATGAGGGTATGTTGTACCTGTGTTATGTAAGGTAGTGAGACTATGGTCTGGAATAAGAAGTATAGATCTAAAGTTCAATGTGTTCAGATGGACAATCTTAGGGATTGTGCTAGGTGTGAGAAGAATTGATAAAGAGGAATGAACGTATTAGAGGTGTGAAGAAGAGGGTAAATGAGAGAATAAATGAAAGTATGTTGAGATGGTTTGGTCATGTGGAAAGGATGAATGATAGTCAGTTGGTTAAGCGGATGTATAGTGGTGAGTGTGTTGGGAACCGACCGACTGGGAGACCGAAGAGAAAGTGGATTGAGTCAGTAAGCGGATGTCTGAAGGAGAGAAATGTGAGTTTAGCTGAGGCGAGAAGAAAGGTGGATAGGAGAGAATGGCGGGGTTTGTATGGGGGCATGGTTGGCCCACCTGGGCCAAGGATGAACCCTTACATTGACGATTTACCATAGTGAGGGTCCGTCGCGGTCCCATGAAGCTCTAGGGGGGATTTTCTGTCTGTGACGAGTTCTCACTAATTAATGGTACAGAGGGGCGGTAAGGCTGGGCTTTCTTTTCAACATTTGTCATATTCTCCTACTACTTTTCTTTTCCGGTGCTTGTAGCGCACCTTACCCGACTGTTGGTAAAAAGATATATAAAGAGAAAGAAAGATATATATATATATATATATATATATATATATATATATATATATATATATATATATATATATATATATATATATATATATATAACTCTATATTATATATATATATATATATATTTATTTCTATCACACCTCCCCTGGGGGAAACGCCCGTCAGAATGAGAATCCCCGTATTATACCGACCATTCACTGCACAACTACAAAGGATTGATGTATATATCTGAACATTTTATATTCCTTACACCAATCTACAACCACTCGTTTAGTTTTAATCTCTCTTCCCCTATAAGTGATTAAAAGGAAGGGTTCCTATACCTGAATAATGGTCTTTCTCTTTGCTCATTTTTGTCAATAGTTATGAAATTAAAGTTAAAAAATATAAATTTATAAATTATTTAAATCTTTACATAAATGATTATATATATATATATATATATATATATATATATATATATCTTTCTTTATCTATATATATATATATATATATATATATATATATATATATATATATATATATATATATATATATATATATTTCTTTCTTCTTTCTTTCTACCTCTTTGCCGGAATGGGAGTAAGGTGCGTGTCATGCATCGAAAAAGAGTAGAAGAATATGACAAAAGTCGAAAGGAAAGCCCAGCCTTACCGCCCCCTCTGTACCATTAATTAGTGAGAACTCGTCAGACAGAAAATCCACCCTAGAGCTTCCATGGGACCGCGACGGACCCTCACTATGGTAAATAGATCGTCAATGTAAGGGTTCATGCCTTGGCCCAGGTTGGCCACAACCATGCCCCCCATACAAAACCCCGCCATTCACTCTTATTATGCACCTTTATTCTCGCCTCTATGAAATCAATTTCTCTTCTTCAGACATTCGTTCACCGACTCAATCCACTTTCTCTTCGGTCTCCCCGCCGGTCGGTCCAACACACTCGCCACTATACATCCGCTTAACCAACCGACTATCATTCATCCTTTCCACATGACCAAACCATTTCATACTTTCATTTATTCTCTCATTTACCCCTTTCTTCACACCACACAACTCTCTAATACAGTTTCATTCCTCATTTTAGTAATTCTTCTCACCACGATACTAAGATTGTCCATCTGAACACATTGGACTTTAGATCTATACTTCTTACAGACCATATAGTCTCACTACCATACAATAACACAGGTAACAACACCCTCAACTAACCAGGACTCTACCACCTCAAGACTTAGTCCTTACATTCACCAACATTTAGGTATAACCTTCCTGCCATTCAAACTTTCCTACTACACTCTGCATCATCCGTTCCCTTCTCATCCAACACATACCCTAAATATTTAAACTCAGACACTTGCTCCAGCTGCTCACCATCTAACATAACTTCACACTGAGGGACTGTCCTCACTCCCACAACCATAACCTCTTATCTGTTTCTTTCAACCCCCTCTTTTACATACCTGCCAAATCTCTCTACCAATCCTCTCAAACTCTTTAGATTCACCACACAAACAAATCATCCGCATATAATAGGTAGGGCACCCTCCACTCACCTCCATTCTCCATCATTCTAACTTTATCCCTTGTCACCCCTACCTCTGATTCTTTATAACTTATCCTTTTAGTTGAATAACCAAGGAGACATAACACAACCCTGTCCTACCTTCACTATTAATCCTAAACCAATCACCATTGACACCATTTATTCTTACACATGCTTCATTATCGTCATACATACTTTTAGATTCCATTCAGAAGCCTACCACCAACACCATATATCACTAATACCTGCCATAAAGCTTCCCTAATAACTCTATCATACGCCTGTGTTATGTAATCCATAAAACCTAAATATAATTTATTCTTCTTCTCCTCATTTTCTCAATCATTTGTTTCAATGTAAAGATTTGATCCACATCTCTACCCTCCTAATTGCACCTTGTTCTTCACCAACCAATCCCTCAGTCACTCGGACGCACTCTTTCGACCAAATACCAGCATATACCTTCCCTACAACACTCAATGACTTATTCCCTATAATTTCTACAGTTCCCTTTTCTCCCTTACCCATATATAAGGGTACTATTACCACTCTCCTCAAATCCCTTGGAACTATACACCCTCCATAAACGCTTTATTACACAACTTCAAATCCAATCAATCACCATCGCCTCAACTCTTGATCATTTCACTAGTAATTTCATCTATACCTGCAGATTTACCATTCCTTAACTCTCTCACCCTACCCATTACCTCCTCACTTACTAATAACCTCATCCCAAAATACCTATTCCTTCTTGCACATAAAACCACACACATTCACTAACACCTCATCACTGTTAATATTATTTTGAATTTTCAGTGTTCTTTCCACGCCCCTCACATGTTTCATCAGTTACAGCTTTAATCTAACTAAAATTATTTCTAAGCAGGTCACACCAATTCTCATTCTTAACCTTTCGCTTTTCCTTCCAAAGAGCTTCCTATTCCTTTGTATGTCCTCATTCATCCTCCCCTTCCAAACTGTTCATTTACCTCTTGTTTTCTCTACGTATGCACCTTTTAGTATTTCTTTTTTTCCTCACTTATATAATTCCAAGCATCTTTCTTTTGAAACTTCTATTTGCTTTTATTACATTCAACCACGCTTCTTTTTACCTTTAACCGCTTTCATCACCTCTTCATTCCACCATTCGCTGTTAACATTCTTACTTCCTACTTTAGCACATCCACACACTTCCTTTGCACTACTAACAATTGCTTCCTTCATTTGCCCCAGATTTGTTCAGTTTCAACCTGTTCACATTCAACTGATTTACTTCGAGCTCTCTTACATACTTATCCTTATTGTCTTGCTCCTTAACTTCTCACTCTTAATTTACCTACTTCCTTTCGTAACATTTCCTCTCCATCCAAGCCCCCACTAACTTAATTTTCATAGAACAACATAATGATCCGATAATCCCATTCCTAAACCCCCCACTGATTTAACATCCAACACATACTTCAACATCTCCTTCTTCACCAACACAAAATCAATCATACTTTTCACTTCGATACCATCTCTACCTACACAACTCTGTATACTTATGGATACTCTTGTGTTTAAAGAGAGTATTACTTACACACATCTCACTGAAATCAATCACCTTCCTACCATTCTCATTCTCTGCCGACACCACAAAGCCACCTGTTATACATCCCTTTTGATCACCTATCCAACCATTTCAGTCCCCAACACTATCAATCTGAAGCTCTTACTCACCCATCCAGAGCATCATTCAAATTATCCCAAAAAAATCCTCTCTCTCTTCAACATTTCCCTCAGATGGACCATACGTCACAACCACACATACCTTGACCTTTTCAAACTTAAATTTAACCATTAGAATTCTAGGACTCACACACACACAAAGTCTACCATAGCTTTGTACCACAGGTCACTCATCAAAATTGCAACTCCTTCTCTCCCTCTCTCATTCTCTTCCACACCAGCACGCACACATTTCACACCACACCACTTAATTTCACCTTTTCCTTTCATCTTTGTTTCAGTCACAGCGAGCAAATCAAATTTGCCCTTTCTAAATACATCCATCACCTCTCTCCTCTTCTCCTCAACATTTATTCCTCTGACATTCCATGTACCCATACGATTCATACAATTTCGCCGAAAATTAGGTCCGTTTACGGCAATCACGACCATCTCCGAGGCATGCATCAGCATTCCTAGCAAGAGATAGGTGGTAGTGGGCAGCCAACCCAACTACCACCGCCCCTTAGTCGACTTCTACGACACGCAGGACATACGATGTGGGAAATTCTTTCTCCCCCGCACACAGGGATATGAGTAGTAGGGATGTCTGTAAGGTGTTATCTAGAAGTGGGGTGTGTACTTTAATCATGTGTATATGATATGTGGATAAATGGTGGTTAGTAATATGTTGCCTGGAGGATGAGTGTGTGAAGAATATGAACGCAAAAGAGAAAGACGCACCATTAAAATATATATATATATATATATATATATATATATATATATATATATATATATATATATATATATATATATATATATATATATATATATATATATATATATATATATATATATATATATATATATATATATAAAAATATATATATATATATATATATATATATATATATATATATAACAGCGATATTTACTTCACCATTACTAACAAAGATTGGGTTATACTTTCATCTTTTCTCAAAATGCCCAAGAAATATTTTTAAAAAAATTTCGACAAAAAAAAAAAAATAAAAAACGTATAATCGTGTTAAAAAATATTTACCCAGCATAGAAATCGTGCGAACTGACTAGAAGTGTGGTATTTAATTCTTTATCAAACCTCACTGAACGAAGCACCAAACTTTGTAAATAAATAGGAGCACACCAGGTCAATTTGAATGCTTTTAAAACATTTTATAAAAATCACTGACAATTTAAGTTTAAAAAAAAATTACGACCTACAGTGAGTATTTCCATTATGAGATATTAAAGCAAACTGGTAAGCTTTTTTATTACTTATTTTTTTAAAACTAATTATT
This sequence comes from Trachelipus rathkii, assembly GCA_015478945.1. Lineage (NCBI taxonomy): Eukaryota > Metazoa > Arthropoda > Malacostraca > Isopoda > Trachelipodidae > Trachelipus > Trachelipus rathkii. Next base: position 19,969 of record JABUQX010001593.1, on the reverse strand, counting down.
TGCCATCCTGCATAAACATTAGTTTGTGAGTTTTTCGTTAATAGCTTTAATATCTGATTGAGATACTTTACTTTCTCCTCTCTCTCTAATCATATCTAAGGGAGGCGATATAAGTTCGCTATTTGTGGACTTCGTTTTATCACCTAAACCATTATGTGAAACTTCATTATCTTTATGGGGTTCCTCTAATTGTTTTAACCTGCTATTCAAATCGGATAGTATTAATGGATGCTGTTTTTTATCTAAATAGTCAATGGGACTTGTTGGTGTGCCGGCTACTGAAGGTGATGGAGCCTTCTGACCATCATTAATCAAAGACAAAGGTGACCCAATTTCATCTTTACCAGATTCATTTACAGGAATAATGACAAAGTTTTTAATTTTCTTTGCGGATGGATCATCCAGCTTTGAAGGGGGAATATTATCAAAGCTCGACGCTTTCACCAGAATCTTATGTGGATGACGACGTTTGATATTGGCAGAGTTAGGTTCACTATTAGAAGTATGCGTAGAATCAGAGTTATTAGAATGCACGTTTATTCTATTTTTCTCTGAGATAAATTGGACATAAGTTCTGACGCTTTTAGGAATTTTGAATAAGTTTCTTCTCCTAAGAATCACTATTACACACTCAGCTGAAAGATTTTCCGTAATTTTATCTAGTATCTTTATGACTTTTCTTTATTTTCGAGATACCTGGAGAATCCGAAAAATCATGATTATTATCTTTATCACTTGAAGAGTTTGCTGGCATCATATCGGTGCCTTCACGATGGTTTAAATTTTTATTCGAGGTAAAGAACTGGAAAATTGTGGCTTCATTCATTTGTGTTACATTTAGAATCTACCTTATTATTTTGATTACTTAAATATTGGGATGGGTTATTCTGAATGTTTTCTTCCGCTTTCTCGAGATGATCCGAATTATAAACTGTAGCAGCAATAACAATTTTTGTGGATTCAAGATTATGCTTATCATTTTCCTCTTCGCTATTGGAATCTGAAGAATAGTCTTTGCTACTTTCTAATTTAAGCGGACTGATATCTATAGCTTGTGAAGCGGATTCATCTCTGGAGTTCTCTATCCTTTCGACTTTCTCAGTCTCTGAATTTACTGTCTTTATTTCGTTAGTTACAAAACCGCTTTGCATAATGGGAGTTTCTTTATGGGGTCTTCGTTCTATTGAGCCTGTTGGAGTGCTACGTTTTGAGCCCCCTGGAGTGGGAGGGCAAATAACTATGGGTGGAATATTTTTATTTATAATTTCAAATTCAAATGCGTCGTTTTTCTCACCAGTCAATTCGGACTTGAGCTTGTGATTTGCAGTACTTTTTCTCATGCCATATAAGAAATATACAAGTAAACCTACAGTGAAAGAATTAGTATCAATTAACAAGCAGGCAATTATGATAAGCAAAATTAAGATCTGGTGCAAATGAAGAAAAATTAACAAAATTTGGTGCAAGTGAGAAAAATGAAAAAAAAATTAAAATTTGGTGCAAGTGTAGAAAAATTTAACATCAATCATGCATTATGAAAAAAACATGCTCAAAAATTAAAGAAGGAATAATTGTTGGAGATTTTGTTAGTTTGAAAATTAAAATGTGCTATTTTTGTAGTTACCTTTTTATGAGCAAAGATTAAACATTATTCACTTACCTATTACCATCCACACTGCGAATCTAATCCACGTAGCACCAGATAAATTGCACATCAGGTACAAATTAATAAATGTACTTAAAGCAGGTATCCAGGGAACAAAAGGTACCTGAGAGTAGAAAACTTGTTTGGAATCTAAGACATGAAAGATATACAAGCCAAACAAGTTTATCTAATTTATTGCTAAATTCAAAATTTATCCAATTTAAAATTAATTACATGTAATAAAGTTTGTAGTTTGTACTTGAAATGGGTAAAATTAAATAAATATAATATAGATATTAATAGTAATGGCAGACAATAGCAAGGTCTATATTAATTGAAGGAAGATTGAGAAATGCAGAATTAATTATTTACTTTTATAGATAAATTTAACGGCGAGAGTGTAGAAGCATCATAGATACGATATCGAGATGGTAGGGGAGAATGAATTTTTTTTTGTGGTGGTAAAATATTTATTCCAAATGATCTTTTATAATTGTTATAAAACAGAAGACAGTTAAAAAAAACTTTTCTTATAAATCATAAAAACAATGGCAAATTTTGCTAGGAATCTTTTTCTATGCACAATGAGAAAACATTTGCACAACTTTTTAACTACTTATTCTAATTTCCCTATTTAAGGCAAATCGAGAGGTAGAAAAGCAAGAAAAATTGTAACAGAATCCCCCCCCCACCCCAAAAAAAAAGAAAGAAAAAAAAAAGAAAAAAAAGAAAGGGAAACGTTTTTATATCAAAGAAGACTTACCTGGAAAGTAAGTCTTTTCCTTGAAACTGGTTGACAGGCTATAACCACAAGATTACAAAATGTTAAAATGAAAAATACACAAATGAGAGCGATGGTTCCCGGATCACCATTGGCTAACTCGTCGCCAAATATTGTCAAGAAGAGGTCGAGGAGGAAACAGAAAAAAGCTGAAAAATATAAATGATATAAAAACAATTTCGTCACTACTTTAAGAAGCTTTCTATAAATGCACAAACCATTATTAATATATAAAGCAGGAAATAAAAACATTTTGTGTCAAATATCGAAGTCATATCCTTTACCACTAGTTCCTATATTTTTGGCAGAGTAAATATAAGACTTGGTAATGGCTCATAAGTTCAAAACTCTTACTAATTAACTAATATATATATATATATATATATATATATATATATATATATTTTTTTTTAATAAAGATATTATATATATATATATATATATAATAATGATATATATATATATATTATATATAATATAAATATATATAATATATTATATTATAGTATATATATATATATCTATTATATATATATATATATAATCTATCTATACTATATATATATATATATAATATATATATATATTATATATATATATATATATATTATATATATATTTGATCAGTGTACAGGACCTGCACCACGGCTCACAAAGCGCCACGCTGGGTTGGAAAAAAAAATCAACACCATGGGTGGGTCCCTGATCTTACATGTTCAACGTCAAAAGAAGAATTTAAAGGTAGAAATGAAATATGCAGTCATTAAATTAACAAAAAACTAAAATAAGTAAATCCTTGCATATATAGGTCGCTAGTGATTGACGTACAAAATCAAATATTATGGAGAATATTCACTTCTTGTAGAAACAAGAAATAGACTCAGATTCAAAGGGGAAGTGATTTCGGATAAGATATGGGAAATCTTTTGGAAGTCGTTATGGATCGTAGAAAGGAAAATGACGGCGGCGAATACAGTCCAGCTGGGAACAATCAAGAGGAAGATATTGGCGAACAGATTGCGGGGTATCACTACCGACAAAATTTGCAAATGGGGAGGGGGTTCCGTAACAATATTAGGGACTGTGAGTGATATTAGTGCTGGCCTACGAGGCGTGCAAAGTATCACCTCCGTGTAAACGTTTCGTCGGTGGGTAGGAAGACCACTCCTCGATGATCGGCTTTATATTTCTAAATTTCGCTCCTCTCTGATCATTCGTCCAGCGCTCTTGCCAATAAGATCGAAAACCTTGTCGGAGAGCAGGAATATGTAATCGGTTGATGGGAGGTAGCCTTGTCGAATGCATGGCATGTACCTGGAACAACTCCAAAATGAGGAGGTGGCCATTTTGGCCTCTCTGTCAGCGATTTCAAATTGCCAGTTACCGCTACATGAGAAGGGGTCCAACATAAAATAATTTTGTCTGCGGGAATTGGAGCTAGCCGAAGAAAATTCCTGCCACAGCAGATACCATTGTGTTTTTAGAATAAGGGGTTTTAAGCGCTAGATGGACAATCTTAGGGGCGTGCTAGGTGTGAGAAGAATTGATAAAATGAGGAATGAACGTATTAGAGAGTTGTGTTGGTTGTGAAGAAAGGGGTAAAAACGAGAGATCAACTGAATAGTAATGTCTGCAGATGGTTTGGTCATTGGAAAGGATGAATGGTAGTTCGGTTGGTTAAGCGGATGTATTATTACTGCGTCTAACTCTCATTTAAGGGTAGTGAGGGCATGCTTTATTTTATTGTGAAAGACGCAGCTAGGTTTGCATAATAAATTCATAAAAACTATGAAAGAAGTAGGAGGAGAGAAATGCCCCATTAGAATCAATCAATATTGAGTTGGAAAAGAAATTATGAACCTAATAGGAGTAAGCTGTAGCCCACGTGGATGGACGATTTATACTATGGAGAAGTACATAATCGAAGAAGGTCAATAGGCAATTAAGAAAAAATTACAAATAGGAACACGTAGAGCAAGGATTATTGAAATACATAGGAGTGGAAGTGAAACAAGAAGAAAGATGTTTATGGATGAGTCAAGAAAATTATATAAAACATGCAAACAGATGATGAGATCTACGGACCTATGGAAAAAGGAGAGAAAGAATTGAATAAAGAAGAAATAGCAAGATACAGATCAGTATTAGAACTAAATTGGGTGGGTTACATACGTAACCGGACATTGCTTTATAGTTGTGAGTGACTTGGAGCAAGCTATAGAGATATGCTTATGGGAAGGATATGAAGAAAGTTAGTAGAGTAATTAGGAAAATAAGAAGAGAAGAGTTAAAGATAAAAATGGAGGAGTTAAGAGAAGGAAGAATTAGGATTGAAGTGTACAGAGATGCTTTATTGGGAAACGTCGACAAAGAAAAATCACAAATAGGTTATATAATTAGTTTGGTAAATGAAAGTAAGAAAAAGTGTCCGATATTTTGGAAATTGAGTTACCAAGAGGGTGGTAAGATCAACAATAGAAACAGAAACGTTAACATTATTTGAAGGAGCTGAGACAACTACCTATTTGAAAAATATATGGAAAGAAATTACAGGAGGAAAATGTTCCTATAGAAATAAAAACTGATAGTAAAACACTGAGTAAAGCTATCTATTCCACTTCGGGAGTGACGAGTAAATGATTGAGGATAGACATCGCTGTTATTAAAGAAATGATAGAAATGAAATAAATAAATAAAATAACATGGATAAGCACAAAAGCACAGATAGCGGAAGTGTTAACGAAAGGAAGAGTGAGAGCCAACAACATGTTATATGTTGAAGGAAAGAGGACAGGAGAGGAAGAAGAAGAGAGAAGAGAAAAATGGTTTAGCTGATTAAATCTACTAAACTATTAAATGTGTTATATACCATTTTTTTTTATGACAAGTGTTCTGTGAAATTTTATTTTTTATATTTCAGAAGGAGACTTTGTATTAATTCATATTCTTACTTCAATGTTTATAGTTTAAAAGGCGATTAAAGTTTAATTAAAAGACGGTCGTGACCTTTCTATTACTTAAATCTTTATATTATACCATAGCAGTAATTTTATCGTGTAGTTTAAAGCTAAGACGGATCTTTGTTATATTCTCACTTATAAAATGAAGCGAGCGGTATAATTAATGAAATATTTCGTTAATACTAGTTAATCGTCGATTTTTCAAGAAACTTCAATAACCTCACTCATTTCAGCGCTTTCCTTCAGGTGAGTCATTGTTGCTTCGAAGCAAGAAATTTTAGCGAATATTGGATGAAAAGGGAACGGATGATGCAAAGTGTAGTAATAAAGTTATGAATGATAGGAAGGTGGGTGGTGCAATTAGATCCTTGGTGAATACAAAGGGACTAAGGCTTGAGAGCACTAAGGTTTAACATGAGGGTATGCTGTTACCCGTGTTAATATATAGTAGTGAAATTATAGTGTAGAATAAGAGGCATAGATCTAAGGTGCAATCTGTTCGGATGAACTATCTTAAAGGTGTGTTGGGTGTAAGAAGAATTTTTAAAATGAGGAAGGAACGTGTTAGGGAGTTGGGTGGTGTTAAGAAGAGCATAAATGAGAGAACAGGGTTCACACTGAAATTTTGAATTTGATTTCCCTGACCAAATCCGCAAATATATTTTTTGGTTTCCCTGACAGTCTGAGCGTGTTTGGTCTCGTTTACTGTTTGGCGTGAAATATCTATTAATCATTGGTATGCAGCCTATTTTACCAGTTCTACATTAATGGTATTTGGAGAAAATTGGTACTGCTTAGAACGTGTTCAGTCATTTTCTTTATTGGATGAGAGTTTAAAAAATATAATATTTTTATGAAATCTATAGCCTCTAGTACGCTTGTGCGCGCGCATTTAGCCGTCGCAGATCGGCATTCTCTCTTTTTTTATTGTTTGTTTCCAATAATAGTATATATTCAGGTTTTTGTTTATCATACAAGAAATTGAATATTTTATGAATATATAAGGCTTAGCATGTGTAATGGACTAGTGAATATACGTCCCGCTGTGATCCACATAGAAAGTGTCTAAATGGGTGATATTATTGTTAACTTTTGTCTTCTCAAGATGTGAAATTTTGTGTTTTAATTTTTTATTTGCGCTCTTCTGGTCAGAATGCGTTTTCGAGTTTTAACGTCTGTTCTGCTGCTTCAAGAGTGTTTTTATTAGTATTCTGTTGGACTAATTTCGTTTTTTCAACCTGTGTTATATGGCTTCGTGCGTCCTTGGTTCTGGTTTTGATCTTCTTTGAGATATTCTTGGTCTATATTTCCTAGGTGGCAAAGCCTTGCTTCGCGGATTTGGCACATAATTGAGTGATAGGATAACTTTATTTTGTGATTACTTCATGAGATTATAGCATTGGCTGTTCTTTCTAGAAATCAGAGGACTATGGTTCTTCTCAGATTCTCCACTAAAATTGCTTTTTATAGAAAACCTCCTTCCACTGTCGCATTCCAATGCGAAAATATCAGGGTAGAATGAGCTTCATCTTGCAAGAGTAGAGTGTATTTGTGCTTTTTGCTTTCTATAAACTAGGGAGCAAGTCCATGGTAATCACATATACATTTCATCGCCCCTTTTAAAAAATTTGAAGCTACCGCACTATCGGGAAATATTAATTTAAATGTTCCCCTATATCGCACACGAGTTAAAGACATTTTATCATCCACCACCTTTAAATGCCCATAGTATTTCATCCTGTAACGATCATCTTTAATGCAAAAAGATGAAACTGATTGAATAAACTGATTTTGGTTGGTATTAAAGAACAATGCAGGGCATTTACAATCGTTTGGTATGATTAGAAAAGTTGATCGGACATGGCATAGTTTTCAGTGACACACCTTTTCACTAATATTGTATTTATTAGACACTAACGAAAAGTTTTTCATGAATGGTGGTCCTGCTGAGTTTTGATTAAATTCAAATAAGTTCCCCTCTGGAATGTGAAACTTCGGCTTGGCGTCGCATGCTAGATAGATCAAAGTTCTTTTTCAATACTTTACAGTATGCCTTGGAACTATCAGGTTTTACGCAACCACCTGATAAACTGTGGGTTCAGTTTGCCGTCCAACCATTGGTCGTTAAAGTTAGTTTTTTTTTTGAAATCAATTTAAAAAAATAAATAATAAATACCTTCAACTGCAAAAAAAAATCCAAAATCACTTCGTCAAGCCTCAAAAAAAAAAAAACACCTCAAAAAAACCCAAAAAAAAAAAAAAATAAAAAGATTAAAGTTGTTATACAGTCTAAACACATCCATACACCAATAACCTCAATCAAAAGGATAACTTGGAACAACCTCTACGACGAACAGAATAGGAGAATAGTAGGTAATAGTGAACTAAAAAAGAAAGAAACAAGGACAGAAAGTGACGATTTATGGAATGTCATTCTTCGCCCATCCTTTTCATTCACTTATCAAATACATCTCTTATTCCACAATTATACAGTAAGTAAAAAAAATATAGCAAAAATATGCAACTTGGTCCATGGATCATTCTTCATATGTTTTGAAATTTTAAATTTCCCTGACTTTTATCATATCTTAAAACATTTCCCTGACTTTCCCTGACCAATTTTTTTTCCCTGACTTTCCAGAAAGTGTGAACCCTGGAGAATAAACGAGTGTGTATTAAGATTGTTTGGGCATATGGAAAGGATGGATAATAGTCGGTTGGTTAAGCGGATGTATAGTGATGAGTTTGCTGGGAACCGACCGGTTGGAGACCGAAGAAAACTGGACTTAGTCAGTAAAGGAATGTCTGATGGAAAGGAATGTGAGTTTGGCAGAGGCGAGAAGAAAGGTGCATAATAGGAGTGAATTGCGGGGTTTTGTGAAAGTTATGGTTGTGGGCCACCTGGTTCAAGGGATGAACGATAACGATATACCACGGTGAGAGTCTGTCGCGATCTCGCAAAACCCTAGGTGGATTTTTTTTTTACTGAGACGTGTCCTCACTTAAGGGTATGAGGGAACAGTAGGGGGGGGGCTTCCTTTCGACTTACGTCATGTTCTTCTACTACTTTTCTGTTTCCGGTGTATGCTGCACACTTGACCCCCCAATCAGGCAATCAGGGGAAAGGAATTAGATGATAATGATGATGATGATGATGATGAAAATTCACTCACCAAAACTAACGGTAGTAAAATTTACTAAAGAAGAGGAAAGATCTGTAGGTTCCTTCAGGCCACTTGAATTAAACAACTGTTTACCATAATCCTTCCAAGAGTAATGAATAATATTGGATTTCATTTCCAGCTTTCCATCTGCTGTTTTGTTAATGGTAACACCTTCAGCTTCATTTTCAGGTGCATATCTAAAAATATTAAAATATTCGTAAGTATAAAAATAGGACTGCACACCATAAATATAGAATGTTTTAACTTAATTTTTGAAATGTTATTTTCTCTCATAATGTTGTTAAAGTGAAAATCAACTTAGTACATTGGTTAATGAATATTAATAAAGTGGTAGAAAATAATTATGTTGAAAACTATTCTCATTTAAATCAATACATTTATTAAATTATAAACTCAAGCGAAAACAAAATATGAAACAGCAATCACACAACCTCTCCAAATGTCTAATATCAAACCTACCTTTAATCAATAACTTTTTTTTTTACGTTTCATTCTTAAAGTATATACATGTATATATACATTTACTTACCTGTTCGTGTTAATAAAAGTCATAAGGAATAGTAACAAAACTTTTTATACAATATATTAGAACAAAGTGAAAGTATATAATGAGTGTTTCAAGTTAAAGATAAGAGTTATTATAGTGTAATACTTCCAATATGATATTATGAATGCTAATTTACAAAACTGTGCCAATAAATCAGATTACTATTAAAAATATAAAAGCTTAGATAATGAAACTTAGATTTTATTCCCAATAATCAAATACACACGTTTGACAATTCTAAGATTATTTCCGAACAAGTTATAATCGAAAGTTTAGATGATGATACCTAGAGATTCTATTCCCGATAATCAAGTACACGTTTGACGATTCTAAAAATACTTCCTAATATTCCATGCCAAATAAAAAAAAAACATTAAAGTAGTAAAAAGAAAGATTTAAAAATAGTAAGATTTAGAGTAGGAGGAAACAAAAGCAATTACTTAAAATATCTCTTTCTACAAAGCCTTAAAATAAAGTCTTCATCCCAATTACCCACTTAAGAAGAACATATTCGGATGACAGAGAATTTATCGAAGTTTCGTCTGTATATCTGCAAATAATGAAAAACCCACATATACCAGAAATCATAGTATGAAATGGCCTCATTAGGCTGATCTTATAGTTTACCAAGTGAGAATTCGAGTTTTTCCATAGGAGGTTATTATATGTGTGAGGCTGGTCGGGCAGATGTTACGTGTGTTGATTAGGTGGTTTCGATGCCAATTGTCAAAGTAATTCTGCTTAATGATTGCCTAAATGTGTTTATTAAATCGTGATGTTTGGAGGGGCAGATTTGGTGCTGAATATGTTGCTGCAATAGAGAGGTGGGCATGAGGATGGAGATTTTAGGCTATTCCGTATGTAGTTTTGAAAGCTGTTAACAAGGCAGTGTGCTGTCAAATAGTATCACCTGCATATCTAGCTTGGGTGGTGTACATATGTTATGCAGCACTGATTTTCGTTTTTGTACAGGTGTTAAATTGAGATGGTTTTGATGCAGCCAGTAGTGATTTAGAGGACTAGGTTATGGAGTTTTTCTATGTTCTAGATCAGTGCTTCCCAACCTTTTTCTTCTCCTGTACCCTTGATTAGCTTTTCATGTATTAGTACCCCTTTTCCATACAACACCCACCCATCCCTTCAAGCAAAAAAGTTTGTTTTTTCAAGTAGCAATGTTCCTAGGGGTATTCTAACTAATCAAAATACTCAAATTAATGACATTTATAGGCTTTTATTTTTGATTTTACTTTTTAAAATTTATTTCAATTTTTTATAATAGCAGTCTAACATCAAAACTGATAAAAACAGCATTAAAATAATTTGTAACCACATTAATTAACTTATGATAAAAGTTCATAATAATTTCTATCTTGATATACAAGTCTTCGAACATGGCTCATAATAATTTCAATTAGTGTTTTCCGACATTACCAATATTATTTTCAAGTACCCTCAACCGGTCTGCCGAGTACCACCAGGGGTACGCGTACCCCAGGTTGGGAAACGCTGTTCTAGATAGTGAGTAGTGGCAAGAGATGCTAAGCTGAGAGGCTCCTTAAATTAGAGTGGATTTTCTATAATGTTTGAATGCCGAGATGAGACTGGCTGTCAAGTTGTTGAATTAAATTTGAGTGTGTGAAATTAATTTAATTTTCTGTTTAATGAACTTCTTATATAGTGAACGTGAGGAGAGAAAATGAAATGAGTGTCGTATGTGAAACCAAGTATTTTTAGCCTCTTTAGGGATTAATTAAATAAGATTTTGGTGTTATCAAATTTTATTTCGGGGGTGAGGGAGGATTGATGTCGATCAGTTGGTGGAGCTAAAATTAGCTGAAGATTTTTCTGGGAAGCAGGTTGACATTCTGCTGAAAGTGAACTAATTTCCTAGTTGTTAAATGTAGTATTATGTAGGTATTGTGGGTGTGAATCTGAATGGGCTTTGTGCGATGGAGGTTATGTAGCCAGCATAAGTTATATTTTGTGTCTATGGTTTGTGTAATGGACAGTTCAGGTATAAATAAGTTGAAGAGCAGAACAGATGAAATGCTGGTTGGGGAACTATGTATTTTGAGAGGCGATTTTTGCACGGTATTAATTTTTTTCTTTACTATATATTAAAAGGGTTCAGAAGTAGATCCTGTGTCGTAACCTTATAATTTTAAAATGATTGATCTGGAGTTGGAGCATCCAAAAAATATATTGACTCTGCAAACTTGATGTCAATTGCACATGCCATTGCGCTCGTCTGTTCAGTACACATTAAAGGTACACAACCCTGCAATTCCTAATAATAACAGTAAGAAAAAATGATTAAAAAAAATTCTGGCACATGTTATTTATTTGGGAGAGTTCCCGAGTCCATGGATCCTAATTTTGAACTCGGTACCTCATAATCATATATATATTATATATATAATATATATATATATATAGTATATATATATATATATAAATCTATATAATACATAGTATATAAAATATATTTTTATATATATAGATTTTTATATTCTATATATTATATATATATATATTATATATATAATATTATATATATATATATAAATAACGATGGTATAAGGAGAGTGATACAACCGTTCGACAACTAGAAAGAGATTGAAGAGAGTGGGAGTATGAGATTGGAGAGAATGAGTGAGAGTAGGAGATTGGAGAGAGTGAGTGAGAGTACGAGATTGGAGAGAATGAGTGAGAGTAGGAGAGATAACAAGAACCTTAGACTGCACCTTATCAAGAAGAAAAGTATGTGTGGAGCCACCCCAGATAAGTGACGCATACTTCATACAAGGGTGAATATGCTAATATGCAGAGCAAACAGCTGGGGTGGTGAGGAGTTCCAAAGAAGCTTCAGAAAACTCATCCTGTTTGAAGCAGCTTGTTTAGAAAGAGAAATGATGTGATTCTTATAATTAAAATTATGTGAAAAGGAAACGCCAAGAATATTAAGAACTGAGGCATGTGTGAGAACTGAGGAATGTATGAGTCGTGTGTTTTCGAAAAAGATATGATTATGTGGAAGATTATGTCGAATAGATAGATGAAGAAATTGTAATTTTGAGGCATTGAAAACTACCATGCTTTCTTTGCCCTAATTAAACGTTCTTTTTGGGGACGTGGATGGCCTAGTGGTTAGAGCATCCGGTTATTGTTAACTCTGCGACGCGGAGTCCAATGTTCGAATCCCGCTGATGGAGAGTAAAATCTCCTGTGACTCATTCATTTAAAAAAAATGATCAGAGGTCAGTTGCTCCAAGGTCATCATCCTAGCATGCGTTGATTGCTGTTGAGATGGTCAGCTCGCAAATTGGAAGAAGCAATGATGGGTGGAGTTGTAAGGGGTGGAGTTGTGGGAGGCAGAGTTGTCGGCATAGGAGTAAATATGAAACGAATTGATAGAGAGAAGGTAGTAATGAAAAGTTTAAAAAAAAAAGTTGGTGAAATGAGAACCCTAAAGGACAACAGTAGTAGTAAGTGAACCAGTCCCGAGGCCACTTTTTTCTATATAAATGAATAGAGATATATTAGGCTTAGGGGGAGGATTGATAGCCCGAAGGGCTATCAATCCGAACAAACAGACCAAAACCGAAGGTTTGTACTATGTTTTTGTTTGTATCAATTTTTTAATACGCGCGCGTGCGCATAACACCACCGATAAACACACACACACACATACACCCTTTTTCGCTAACGAAGGAAATAAGAGCCTATCGCCTTCAACTTGGTATATGTTCTATGAAGGTGATAAACTGATTCCACGCGAGTTTTGGTGACCCTAGGTCACCCCTAAGGGGGTTTGCCCCTTAGCGCCAAGGTCAAATTCGTTCTGAAAACCATGTTAGGCTTAACGTATCGGGTGAAATTGGATGTGAGCTATATGATGAAAGTAATCTCGTCGGAACGAGATTCACGTTCCTCTGCGCCCCGTAGGGAGCGCTGCCCACAAAAAATTAAAAATGATCGTAGAAGACTGAACTTGGAGGCTGGGTTGAGGAGCAGGAGTCGGAGTCGGATTCGGAGACGGAGTTGGAAGCGGATTCGGTTTCGGAGTCCAGGGACCCCCCGGAGTGGGGTCCCCCCTTTGAAAAAAAAAAAGAAGAAGAACTGCATGGAATGCAAAACAGAAAGAGAAGAAGAAGAAGGAGGAGGAAAGGGGAAGGAAGAAGAATGAAGAAGAGTCTGACTCAGAGGAGTAGAAGGTTGACAGCTTGCACCGTGCGGCTTCCGGTCGGTGCCGAGTATATAAATATATTTGTGTAATGATACAATATTGATGTCTTATATATGTTTATCGAGTCTTAGATTTTGAAAATAATGGTTCAGAACCATCAAGAAAAAAAAAAATAAATAAATAAATAAATAATAATAAATAAATACAAATTTCTTACACTTTTTATGTTTATAACTTCCAAATTTACGTTTTTTACATATATCCTAAACAGTAAATCAGTAAAATCAAACCATCATCCAACCACCATCCCACCCCTATCTCCCATCTGTTGATCTATTGATCTATTGATTAAAGGTCACATTTCGAAGGTATCATTTTGAAATAAACATAACATTAAAACAAGTTCTTTATACAAACATAAAACAATATATCTAACGTAACAAAGTTTTTTCACATTAATAAAAGCTTACCTAGCAATCATCTGAACTAAGAAAATATGTACAAAGACAAACCTATCAAACCTTAAGCAGGAATAAGCAGTCAGCATTAACAAAGTTCACACATTAACAACAGTAAATAACTAACATAGCATACAAAGACGTAACTTATTCACACTTTTTCAAGCATATCTTCTAACATATTAACGTTAACCTTACACTGACACTGCAACATTTAACTAAAATTTATCACAAATTGGTTAATTATTCATACTAATCAACCAATATACTTCCTACATAATAAAGTTTCACATTCATAAAACTAACATACGTAACATGAACTAAGAAAATAATGCACAAAGACAAACCAATCACAGCTTAAGCAAGAATAAGCAGTCAACATTAAAAGTTTCCACACTTAACAACAGTAAGTAACTAACTAATATAAGCATACAAAACGTACTTAATTCAACACTTGATCAAGCAATAATCTTAACATATTAAATTAATCTTACACTAACACATGTAATATTTAGCAAAATTTATCACAACATTGGTTAACTATCATACTATCAACAAATATAATCTAACATAATAAAGTTTCCCCATCAAAAAAAACTAACATAGCGTAACATGAACTAAGAAATAATGCACAAAGACAAACTAACACAACTTACACACAAATAAACCTGTTACAATTAACAAAGTTCTAAACTTAACAGCAGTAAAGCAACTAACAAGGTATGTAAAACGTAACCTAATCTTACTTTTTCAAGCATAACTCTGACATATTAACGTTAATCTTACACTGCACAGGGTATACATAAACTAAAGATTTATCACAATTGATTAATTATACTGATTCAACGAATAAACTTCTAACATAATAAAGTTTTCCACACCAATAAAACTAACATAGCGAACATGAACTAGAAAATAATGTACAAGACAAAACCTAACACAACTTACACGAATAAACTGTTAACATTAAAAGTTCCACGAGTTCTTTATATCTATCAGACGAATATATCCTAACAATAACAATGTTTTCAGCATTAATAAGCTAACATAGCATCATAATGAACTAGGAAAATAATGTACAAAGACAAACCTAAACAACTTACGCCCTAAATAACTGTTAACATTAACAAAGTTCCACACTAATACCAGTAAAGTAACTAACTTTTCATACAAAACGTAACCTGTTCACATTTTTCCAAGCATTCTCTAACATATTAACGTTAATTGTACATTGCCACAGTAACATTTATCAAAAAAATGTGTCATAACCATACCTAACAATCATAATACCTAACGAGTAAAGACGAAACCTTTAAAAGTAAAGTTTTAGCTTATCTCTTTTAGACATACCGCCCCCTTTCAGAAATACCAACTCTAAACAATGAAAAATTGATTTTAATGCTTTAACCATTTTTTGCATAAAATGATGCAATACTTAGTTATATTTGACCCTCTGGCAGGAATACAGGCAATGTAACAGTCGCCATTCGGTTTACGATTAAATATAAATGACACATCGTTGGGAATAACGAAACTCCTCGTGAAGATATCAACAACAACCGTAGAGATGCGAGGATATGTCTTCGTATCAGCACTGCGAAAACTATCCTACTGAAGAAAATAGTGTATAAACATCCCTTAAAAGTAATGAGATTCTTTCTTTCAACCAATCAGAAGAAAGTAAACAAGAATACGACGTACGAATGAACCATATCAGTTCAAAAGGGGTATATATTCTCGTTAGGCAACAACAACAACAACAAAACAAACAACAACAACAACAACAACAACAACAATAACAGTCCAAAAATAAGTTCTTTATATACCAACCACTATGAATAAGCATAGACATTAGCAAAATTCTAGGGCAAACCTAACATTACCCAACAAAAACTTAAACTAAGTCCACGTTTCTAACACATCATCGTCGGTTAACAAAGTAATTCTTACAAAAACTCCATCATTTCTCTACCAATCAGTGTTATTTTCAACATTGTCATAGTAAATATTTAAACATAACGTACATAACTTAACGAATAAAAGTTTTCATTAATCAAGAGTATCTAAAGCAAACATTACCTGCCGAGAGAAAACCCAGGGGGGATGTGCTCCTTGTAACACCTAATGCTTTCATGAAGTAACATGAAATATTTTTATCCTTACCTACCCTATTTTAAGACACCCGCCCCCTTTCCAGAAAATATCATTTCAACCAAACTGTTAGATTAAGCAACAGCGCAATCATACAGAGGCGATTTGAATAGCACTGTAAGCACTATAAGCCTACTTTGAGATCACCCAGAGAGATGCACGAAGACCCATCTCGGGGGTAGCCCTGAAGAAGGGTGTAAGCGGTAAAGGGCACAGCCCTTTAGAAGCTGAGCCCTTAGTAACAGGCAAGACGTATTATCTAACAAAATCCCTTAAAAAGTGACCAAATCAATCAAAGATACCAGCATCTCGACCTATGAATTAACACCATCTTCATCAAAGTGTCACTCGTTTTGAGTATAAAATCATTTGAACTAATGAATACCATGACCTTAGCAAAATTCTAGGGCAACTAACATTACCAACAAAAACTTAAATCTAGGCTCACGTTTCCTAACACCATCATCGTCGGTTAACACGTAATAATCCTTACAAAAAACTCATCATTCTCTAACAATCAGTGTTATTTTCAACATTGTCTATAGTAATATTACATACGTTACCAACTTACGCCCATAAACAGTTTTCATTAATCAAGAGTATCTAAAGCAAACATTATACCTTCCGAGAGAAAAACCCAGGGGGATGTGCTCCTTGTAATACCTAACGCATTCATGAGGTAACATGAAATATTTTTATCCTTACCCTATTTTAGACCCCGCCTCCCCTTCAGAAAATATCAATTTCAAAACACTGGTTAGATTAAGCAAACAGCGCATCATCAGGGCGATTTGATAGCACAGTTAGCACTGTAGCACTACTTTGAGATCACTCCGGAGAGATGCACGAAGACCCATATCGGGGTACCCTGAAGAGGGTGTAAGCGAAAAGGGCACAGCCCTTTGGGGCTGGCCCTTATGTAACAGGTAAGACGTATTATCTAACAAAAATCCTTAACAAAGTGATCAATCTATCAAAGATACCAGCAATCTCGACCTATGAATGACACTGTCTTTCATCAAAGTGTCACACGTCTTTAGTATAACATCATTTGAACTATGAATAAACGTAGACATTACAAAATTCTCGGACAAACCTGACATTACTCAACAAAAACTTAACCTAGGCTCATGTTTCTATCACATCATCGTCAGGTAACAGTAATATCTCACGAAACTTATCATTTCTCTACCAAATCAGTGTTAATTTCAACCGTCATAGTAAATTTACATAACGCACCTCAACTTACAATAAACAGGTTTTCAATTAACCAGAGTATCTAAAGCCAACCACATACCACCTCCCGAGAGAAAACCCAGGAGGGATGCCCCCTAAGGGTGTGAATCTTGAGAGGGCGGGATCACCCCGAAGGGGTGTAAGCGGGCATTACCCTCCTCCGAAGGAGGGGTAAGGCTCAGCCCTTCGGGCTGGCCCAGACCCGCTTACACCCCTTCGGGGTGATCCCCCTCTCAAGATTCACACCCTTTCAGGGGGCGCATCCCCTCTGGGTTTTCTCTCGGGAGTGGTGGGTGCTTTAGATACTCTGGTTAATGAAACCTGTTTATTCGTAAGTTAAGTGCGTTAATGTTAAATATTACTATGACAGGGGTGAAATTAACACTGATTTGGTAAAGAAATGATGAGTTTTGTAAGATATTAACTGTGTTACCTAACGATGATGTGATAGAAACATGAACCTTGGTTAAGTTTTTGTTGAGTAATGTCCGGTTTTAGTAGACATTTTGCTAATGTCTACGTTTATTCATAGTTCAAATGATGTTAATAACTAGAGACGGGTGTACACTTTGGATGAAGACAGTGTCAATTTCATAGGTGAGACTGGTATCTTGATTAGATTGATCACTTTGGTTAAAGGGATTTTTGTTAGATAATACGTCCTTTACCTGTTACATAAGGCTCGCGCCAAAGGCTGTGCCCTTTTTCGCTTACACCCCTTCCATGGTACCCGAGATGGGTCTTCGTGCATCTCTCGGGGGTGATCTCAAAGTAGTGCTTACAGTGCTTACAGGGCTATCAAATCGCCTCTGTATGATGCGCTGTTGCTTAATCTAACAGTTTTGAAATGATATTTTTTCTGAAAGGGGGGCGGGTCTAAAATAGGGTAAGGATAAATATTTCATGTTACCTATGAATGCGTTAGGTATACAAGGAGCACAATCCCCTGGGTTTTTCCTCTCGAAGGTTATGTGTTGCTTTTAGATGACTCTTGATTAAATGAAAACTGTTTATTCTAAGTTAAGGTACGTTATGTTAAATTATTACTATGACAAAGTGAAAATAACACCTGATTTGTTAGAGAAATGATGATTTTTGTAAGATATTACTGTGTAACCTGACGATGATGTGTTAGACACGTGAGCCTAGATTAAGTTTTTTTGTTGGGTAATGTTAGGTTTTGCCCTAGAATTTTGGCTAATGTCTATGTTTATTCTAAGTTCAAATGATTTATATACTCAAACGAGTGACACTTTGATGAAATGGTGTTAATTCATAGGTCGAGATGCTGGTATGCTTTGATAGATTGATCCACTTTGTTAAGGGATTTGCTTAGATAATACGTCTTTGCCTGTTGCTGATATGGCTCAGCTCAGGCTGTGCCTTACCGCTTACACGCCTCTTTCAGGGTACCGAGATGGGTCTTCCGTGCACTCTCCTGGGGTGATCTCAAATAGTGCTTATAGTGGCTTACAGTGCTATCAAAATCGCCTCTGTATGATGCGCTGTTGCTTAATCTAACAGTTTTGAAAATATTTTCTGAAAGGGGGCGGGTCTAAAATAGGGTAAGGATAAAAAATATTTCATGTTACCTCATGAAAGCGTTCGCTCTCTTTCAAGGGGCACATCCCCTGGGTTTTCTCTCGGAAGGTTTATGTGTTGCTTTAGATACTCTGGTTAATGAAACTGTTTATTCGTAAGTTAGGTACGTTAAGTTTGTAAATATTACTATGACAATGTGAAAATAACACTGATTTGTAAGAAATGATGAGTTTTTTGTAAGATATTACTGTGTTAACGGACGATGATGTGTTAGAAACGTGAGCCTAGATTAAGTTTTTGTTGGTTAATGTTAGGTTTGCCTAGAATTTTGCTAAAATGTCTATGCTTATTCATAGTGGGTTGGTATATAAAGAAACTTATTTTTGACTGTTGTTGTTGTTGTTTGTGTTGTTGTTGTTGTTGTTTGTTGTTGCCTAACGAGAATATTACCCCTTTTGAACTGAATATGTTCGTTCGTACATTGTTACTTCTTGTTTACTTTCTCTGATTGGTTGAAAGAAAGAATCTCAGTTACCTATGAAGGGTTGTTAATCACTATTTTTTCTTCAAGTAGGATAGTTTTCGCAAGTGCTGATCGAAGACATATCCTCCATCTCGTAACGGTTGTTGTTGATATCTTCACGAGGAGTTTCGTTATTTCCCAACGATGTGTCATTTATATTTAATCGCAAACCGAATGGCGACTGTTAACATTGCCTGTATTCCTGCAGAGGGTCAAATATAATAAGTATTGCATCACTTTTTGCAAATGGTTAAAGCATAAATCTTTTTCATGTTTAGAGTTTGGTATTTTCTGAATAGGGGGCGTGTCTAAAAGAGATAAGCCCTAAAAACTTTTCTTGTTGCGTCTTTTACTGCGTTAGGGATTTATTAGGTTAGGTAAGGTTTATGACACATTTTTTGTAAATGTTACTGTGTCAATGTAAGATTGACGTTATATGTTTGAGATATGCTTGGAAAAAATGTGAACAGGTTACGTTTTGTGTGTGTAAGGTTAGTTACTTTACTGGTATTAAGTGGGGAACTTTGTTAATGTTACCAGTTTATTAGGGCGTAAGATGTGTTAGGTTTTTCTTTGTAACATTATTTTCCTAGTTCATATGATGCTATGATTAGCTTTATTAAATGTGAAAACTTTGTTATGTGTTAGCATATATTCGCTGATTAGTATATAAAGAACGTCAGTGGGACACTTTTGTTAATTGTTACAGTTTTTTCGTAATGATAATTGTGTTTAGGGTTTGGTCTTTTTGTACA
>JABUQX010001592.1:10000-35000 GCA_015478945.1 Trachelipus rathkii | reverse complement strand
ATTTTTGTGTATTCAGTCAGATTCTGCAAATTTCTTTTTAAGTGTTTTTGGTTCAGAGACAGTAGCATTGAAATATAACACTCCCATGACCGCCACTCTATAATTCAACACCGCCTCAGTGTAAAGTTTATAGTTCAATTTCATCAAATCATGGATATTAGGAGATTCCTTGGTAAGTACGTTTTACTTTAAATATTAATAAAATTTTTGTGTATTTACTTCTTTAAAGTAGGAATTTTGTAACACAATGATCTAACTTGTACATATGAGGTTAGCTTCATTGTTAAAAATACTTTTTTTTAAATCCAACAAGAAATTTAGTGATTTTCTAACAAAGTTTTGCTATACTTTAATTTTTTCTGTTAAATACATCTTTGAATGAAAGTAAAAAAATTATATAGCCTATGGACCATAATGTGGCTAGAGATCTATATATATATATATATATAATATATAATATTATATTATATTATATATATATATAAATATATATATATATATATATATATATATAATAGTATATATATATCTAATATATTTTTTGTTTGCAGTAAATTTGAAAAGGAAGAACTTAGATAAAAATGGATGGTAGCGGTGAAAACGAATAAGATACCAATAATTCAACTAAGACTACACAAAGAAGGCAATCCGTCCTACTTTGCATATTCGCAATGATGAAGAACCCACACAGCACCGAGACCAGCACTCGACGAGTCAAGATAATGGGTCCAGATTTCGGTAGCTAGGTTTCAGTAAGGAGATGTCGCGAAAATGACATTGGTAGATACGTTGGACATTCCATCTATGATTTCGACTGAAGAAAAGAAACACAGTTACTGAAAGAGTGTTGGATTCCACCTAAGACCTATAATTTTTTTTGGAAGATGCTACCCACTTAACGAGGAAATATTCAATTATGATGGTTGGAGACATCATATTCATCTTGTCTGACATACTCCAGGCGCCTAAAGGGAGCATTTTGCCAGTTTTGTATTTTATTTCCACCAAATAATTGGTAGATACGTTGGACATTCATCTATGATTTCGACTTAGAAAAAGAAACAGTTACTGAAAGACTGTTGGATTCCACCTAAGACCTATAATTTTTTGGAAGATGCTACCCACTTAAAGAGGAAATTCAATTATGAATGGTTGGAGACATATTCACCTTGACTGACATACTCCAGGCGCCTAAAGGGAGCATTTTGCAAGTTTTGTATTTTATTTCCACCAAATAAAAGCTCGTTCAGAGGGGTCCTAGGCTCCTTAACAATAAGACCTTTCACTAAATATAAAGATGTTCATGCGGTTTGTAAGGGACATACAAACACAGAGTGGTATAAAACTGCTGTTGAAGCTGCAAGATTGTTTCTACAGGAGGTGCCGGTAGACATCCAAATTAACCAGCATTCTAGAAAAAAAATCATAGAAGAACAATAAAAAAAATATTATCCTCAATAATTTCATGTGTAACATTTTGTACGCGAGATTTACCGCTTCGGGGTAAGCATCATGATGAGGGTAGTGTTTGAATATTTGTGCCGCTTACGAATAGATGCCGGAGATCAGTCATTGAAAAGCCATTTTAAAAAGGGGAAGAAAAATGCCACATACCAATCAGTTCAGATTCAGAATGAGATCATTTTTTCCTACTAAAAAGGAAAGCATCGTTAATAAGGTAAAGGAAGCGTGCACGTATACCTTACTAGCAGATGAAACCGCTGATATTTCTGGAAAGGAACAATTTACATAGTGTTACGCTATTTCGACAAATATTCCGATGAAGTCAAAGAGGAATTTAATTGCTCTGTAGCACTGAAAGCGCCTTGACGCAAAATACGCATTGCGAAAGCCTAGCAACGATATGTCACGACCGAAGAACTGGATCCCGAGAAATGCGTGGGCTTGGGTTTCGATGGCTGTTCTACGATGTCTGGCAAATAAGGAGGTGTTCAAGCAATATTGAGGAAAAAGTATAAAAAAGGATTGTTCTTTCATTGCTCTTCACACAAACAAAATCTAGTAGTAAATGATTTGAACACAATACCAGAAATCCGCAATACTGTGGGAACTATAAAGGTCATTAACACGTTTTTTTGCGAGTCGGTCTTGAGAAGAAAATTAATGCCAAACATCCCAAGCCTATGCCAGACCAGATGGTCTGAACAACACAGGTGCATCCGTATGTTTAAGGAGCACTTTGTACGAATGATGTAAGCATTAAAAATCCTTTCCATTGAAGGAAATACCGCCACAAGAAAAAGCGCTTTTTCAGTTGCATTCAGGCGGCATGTAAGTCGTCATTCATCATAGCAATGATATTGATCACGAAATACCTGCGATGTTAGAGCCAGTTGTAAATGCTCTCCAATCCATAAGACCTTGGATATCGTCAAAACCGCTCGGAAGCACATTCAACAATATTGTTAAGAAAATGGTTAAGAGCCATGCGAAAGGTGAAGAAATAAATCATCTAATGAAGTGTTAAAAGAAGCTAATCAAATCGCCGAGCAACTGGGACTTGATTGAATATACTACGGATTTTTGGTAGGCAGCAGCACCGCAGAAACCATCCACAACAAATTCCACGGAGTTCTGAAGAAGATCCTTAATAACTCCGTATCTTCTGGATTTTATAACTTCTTTTTTGGAAATTACGGGTTTTCTACTGAAAATACACCTGCTTATGCATTGACATATCTACATCCTTTCCACATGCCACTCATAACATCGATGAGTTAAAGGAAAAGACAGCTTATTTTATAGTTTTTACCACTTAGAAGGCCTAGAAGAAGGAAAGAGCTAGAACTTTAGTAAAAATTTTGGAAGGAAGGACAAAAAACTGAGTAGTGAAGAAACTAAAAGATCCTTGTGTCTCCCAAACGTTTAGAAGGAGACTGAACACTTTCTTTCCGTTCGACGAAAAAGGGCTTGATGATACTACTGCCCAAGGCATGCCCCATCCAGTACAGTAGAAAACACTCTTTCAATACTCTGCGAAAAAAGGATCAAGACTGGCTGCGATACTATGGAAGACGACAGGTTAAACGGACTGGCAATGATGAGTGTACACAGAAAATTTGTGTTTGACAATTATGATTATTTTATTCAAACAGTAGTTGATAAATTTGTGTTGAACCCAAGGAATTACTTTTTTAATAAAATCAATTTTGCAACTGCTCTATATTGGGAATTTTCCACATCATTGGATATTGTATTTGATATTCTATTGTTTTAATAAAATAATTTTTTTTAAATATTAATCATTTAATTATCCATACAAATGTTTCTAGTTTTATGTCTTCTTTCTTTCATATATATATATATATATATATATATATATATATATATATATATATATATATATATATATATATATATATATATATATATATATATATATATATATATATATATATTATATAAATATATTTATAAAAATATTAAATATTGGTCATTTTATAATTTAGACCACAATATAAAAATATCAGTATTATGAGTCATCAATAAAGACAAATATTACAGTAAAAATTCCTCCGCCACGGGCGTGACCAGATCGCGGTTAGTAAGGATAAACAGTATTGAATATTCTTCAGTAATCTTTCAGTAATTAACTGGTGAACACGTATACTGTTGTCAATATTTAAGTATTCGGGTTCATTAAAGTTGAGATTGATTCTCATAAACTTAATAAAATTGTACGCAGTATTAAGTACAATAAAATTAATATAGACAAACAATAAGTGTCTTAAAGTTTATATCACGGCTTATTACAATAATATTTCATATCAATTGCCTCAGTAACATGGCCTCAGTAAAACTGTTTAGAGTTTAAGTTACTCTGTGAAAATTAGTTACTTTAAAAGGATTAAAATGTCCTTGTATATGAAAAGGAAACCTTTTCAAACCCTTTTGGATTTTCCTGCCTTTCATTATAATGATAATCGCATTCATTATTAATTGCAAATTACTAAAAGTATCTAAAGCGTTTTAGGAGGTGCCTCCGAGGCGCTACGTCTCCAAAATTTTGTCTCAACATCAAGAAGAACACTTAAGGTAAATAAACAATTAAATTTTTTAAGTATATTTAGTGTAAAAAAACTAAAAAATAGTCCGGTGGCGCCAAGAGCCACTTCTATCAAAAAATGAAAAGAAAAATTTTTTGATATTTTTGAAAAGGTCTCGATCTATAGAATCGCCATATTGAAAAGTGTTCAAAAATTAAACAGTCATTTTTGAAAATGTACTAATAAACTTAACATTTTTTATTTATTCATCAAGTGAATTATTAGTGAAATGAAAAGTTATTTACCTTTAAAAAGTGATTTGAAAATTTTATTAAAATAAAACTTTTTTCATAACTTAAACAGAAAGTAAAAAAGCAGTCTTACGCATGCGCAAAAAAGATTGCATCAAGGGAAAATTCCAAAAGGAGTTGAATGGGTTTCTATTAATTATTTTTTGTAATAATCGATATTTTATTTCTTTAAGATCGTTCGAATAATCGATAGAAACATCATTCTAACAGTAATCGATAATAATCGATATTTTGTCAATAATTGTAAACAATTTTGCTGACTGTGTTGTGATAAATTCTTCAAGATTGTTTTTTAGTTTTAATTATTTTAATAATATAATTAATTGTAGTAATTAATGTTTAATAATAACAATAACACTGTGTGGTTGTGTTTCTATCGAAATTTGCTTTTAACCTACGAAAAAATGGGGGAGATATTGAGCGAATAAAAGGGGTAATATGCAGCCCCCCTCCCTCTCTCTCTAATTTTTATTCCCCCTTTTTCTTATAAACGTAGTTAAGGAGTAAATCGACTTCTGTTTGTTGTATATACAATCCACATGTAGGTACGGCTTTATTACAGGATAGCATACACAAACAAACACCAAATACTAGATATAAATGTCGTGGTACGAAAATTAAATGATATAATATAATTACGAATATAATTTTGTAGTGTGAAGAAGGAAGGCCTCCTTTGCCCCTCCCCCTTTCTAGTGGAATTCCTTGCTAAACATACAGGCGTACACGAAACATGCACACATGTATGTGTACCAATTTCCACTACAAAGCGGAAGAACCCTCTTGGAAATGTACAGAAAATTCCCAAGATTCCTTCAGAAGGAAATATTAGGTAAAAGCAAGCAAAGGCTAAAGATACAGGAAAGCGGAGTGTCTGATGTATCTCTATTAGATGAAACTGAAGAGACAAATTTCATCTAAAAGCTACTTTAATATTGACAGTAGGAGAATGTTTGTTTCTTCACAAATACAATTCTCTAATCTCGTGTGTATAAACCAACGAATGAAGAGCTTACCTGAGTTCAGCTCACTCTATGACTCATACCCAATCAAAGACGTACTTACGGAGTTCGAATTACAAACAAGCACAATTATAAATCACCATTATTTACAACATGCAATTAGAAATTACACATAAATGCACCAAATTAATAAAAGATTGAAAAATGTAATTAGACCTCTGCTTCAAATAAGATTGAAGAGACAAAGGCAAAATACAAACACAGCACCAAAACAAGGATACAACGTGTAAGCAGCGAATGCGATCAGTATAGAGACCAACATGCGACTAAAAACAGAGGAGAATAAAGGGTGTGCCATTGGGCATTGGTTGCTAAAGATGTTGCAATCTTGGAATAAGGTGCGATGACCTCAATCTCGGACGTGAGAGAATGGGCATTTTAAACAAATCCTGATTACAAAAGTACCTCCTTTATTGTGAAAGGGAAATTCTTTAACTTTATAACTACCTCATTCTGAAACAAGGAGGCTCGAAACTATAGTGCAGAAAAAATAAGAAAAATAATAATAATAATAAAAAAAAACAATGGTCGATATTTGAAAAATCGTCGACATTAAGCTCCCACCGAAGAGAAGGGGAAAAAAGGTTTATTGAAGACTATGTTTATAGTATTGCAATAAAAGAGAAAAATATGAAGGCCTCCATTCTTCCGGGAGATATGGATGACAAAAAAAATGGTTTACTTAAGATACAACCCCTGTAACCTCAACCCATTAAAGTCTCAGTCGCGTTTGTAGGACGCTCTAAATTCTCAAATGATGAATAGCATATAAGATACTGAATACTCCGTTTCCATCGTGCTAATCCAACCCTTTAAATTGTTTGGATAGTAGACCATTCAAAGAATAACAATTGTTTAGCTCAACCAACAATAAATACCCCCCTTCGAAGGGGACGTGGTCTCTGGGAACGCCCCTTCGACTCCCCGAAAAGAAAGGGATGGTTGAGTATGAAAAAAGAGATTGTCATTCCTTCATATTCAAGGGAAATATATAAAAGGGGTTATCACCTCTTTAAAGTCCCAGGAATTTCTCCATACGACGTAATCATATCGCGTCATACGCCCATCCAAACGCCTAGGGAAACGTGACCAACAAGAAGGGGTTTTAGGATAATTCAGTTCTTAAAGTGAGATATGATAAAAAAAATGAACGTCCTACAATTGCCCTGAAAGCTTCGAAAGGTTTGTAGGCTACAGCGAGCTTAAAATATTAGGTTTGTACCATGTTTAACGCAAATGTCATCCAACTCCCCCGAGTACAAGGAAGCCAAGATAAAAGTTCTACAGT
Source organism: Trachelipus rathkii (assembly GCA_015478945.1). NCBI lineage: Eukaryota > Metazoa > Arthropoda > Malacostraca > Isopoda > Trachelipodidae > Trachelipus > Trachelipus rathkii. Next base: position 28,372 of record JABUQX010001592.1, on the reverse strand, counting down.
TGTGTCTATGGAGCACAAGATAAAAGACGTTACTGCGCAGTGTATGTAATGTCTAATTGTAGAACATTTGTATGTTATGTCAAAGGACAAAAAAAAAAAAAATGGTTCGACTATTCTTCATCTGAAAGAATAGCCTTAATGCGTTGTTTCGCTAGAATGTGAGCTTGACGTGTAGTTCTCTCCGGTTGGGAACCCAATGTCGAGGTAGGTTCCTCTAAAGAGGACGCGTCATCTAAATTAAAAATATTAGAATGGATTTCTAAAGGGTATAGATGCACTATAGCTCGAGTGATCTCCCCATTCTTTGTATTTAATGAAACTGATCGGACGTACCCATCAGGAGAAGTGTGAAGGGTTTTTACTATGCCTAATTTCCATTTCAAACGAGGACCATCATCCTCCACCAAGACTACATCACCGATAGCAATGTTAGGATGGCCAGAAACATTCCAAGATTGCTTAAGATTAAGTAAATAGTCCTTACTCCATGCACACTGGAATTTGGAAATAAGCGAAAGCGTGTACCGATACCTTTTATTTAATTTAAACGGGTCCCGGTAAGTAGTGTCCGACTCTAAAAGCTCTTCTGGAATAGGAAGAGTGTTAAATTTATAACCCACAAGTGGGTGTGAGGGTGTGAGAGGCTCCTTGCAATAAGGCTCGTCTCCCACAAAAGTGATATTTTCCCGGAATGACTCTAAAGTTGTTTTTTCCGCTTCGATGAATCGTTCATTTGGTAGGATGTCAATGTGTGATAGAGACCACAGTCGGTCTAAATCGTCAGTGGGGAATGAAGCTTCCTCTCCTTCCTCTTCTTCTGGTGCACTGGAAGGAAACTGCTGTTTCTCCACCTCCTCTTCATCGCTAAGTTCGGAAGGAAGATGTTCCACTCCGATTTCTTCTTCGCGTTTTGTGGAGGAGGGGTGGTGCTCCTTATTGAAGGGGATTGTTTCGGGTCTAAAATCGTCATAGAGACGAACTTCGGCCCGATACGTTGAAACGACCGAAACCTGTGACTCAGAATTGCTGGAAACAAAGGGTAATTCCCCCCAAATCAATTTTCCAACGTTGGTAACCATCAGGTTGATTCCGCGGAAAGTCTCATATGACTTCAAAAATCGGGGAAGAGCGTCCGAGCCAAGAAGAATCCCTATATCTGTCACGGTATTTCCAGTGGGATAAGGGTTGGCTAATTTGACATGATGTCTACGTAGCATCCTTGTTGTCTTGACCAATCCAGGGATATGAATATCTGTGGGAAGGTGATCAACAACGATAGCAGAGATGGGAATGGTGCCATCTTCCGTCTTAATTTTTAAAGTCACGACATCACGCAACATGGCGGGGCCATTTTGATTGATGCCGTTAATAGCTATACGAATTTTGGAGTGAGGAACACATTGCAATGCTCTCACCACCGAGCGAGATACAAGACTGCGTTGCGAGGCTTGATCATAAAGCGCTCTTACAAGTATAGTCTTGTCTCCTTTATAAACAGATAAGTCTGCTAATGGTAAAGCAACTCCTCTATTTGCTGAGAGGAGTGTTGTCACATTCGAAGTCTCCTGAGGAGGAGACGCGGGTTGTGTCTGTGAGGAAACGTTTGCCCTCTGGCTCTGGTTTCCATTTTGACGACAGAACACTACATGATGATCTGTTGCCTGACACTTAAAACAAGGCCTTTGGTTTTTGCAATTGGAGGTGGTGTGGTTCTGAGCCAAACACCTTTCACACCAACCTTGGGCCTTAACAACCTGTTGTCTCAATTCTGGTGTCGGAAGCAAGACACACTCCGAAGGATAATGCGGTCCTTTACAAAATCTACATATTATGACTTTATCCCCAGTATTCTGACTGGTGGGGGCCGCATTTTGAGCAGGTTGTTTCGTAGAGTGGGATTTTGTTCCCGTAGTAGTCAAAATTGTTGAAGCCTTTGGTTGGGCTCCTGTGGACATCTGTTTGTTTGTTGGTGATTGTTGTGAAGTGTTACTTCCTTTAGATGATTCCCTGGTCTCCTTAGCTTCTTTGGTTTCGGAAGAAATTTGTCTAGATGCTTCCAAAAAAGAGAGGGCTTGATCTACCATCTCCACGAGAAAGTCTAGAGTCCAATTTTCTTTGGCCTTGCCCCAGGGTACTTTGTCCTTTATCTCCTGGGGTATTTTCTGAGCTAGGAGGGAACCTAGAATGATTGAGCAACTCTTACAATCACCAACCATCTCCTTATTCTTAAGGGATTCTACATAGCAGAACAAATCTGCTTTAAACCTATACAGGTTCTCATAATTATATTCAGGAGGAGACAGTCCACATAATTTCAAAATTAGCGTCTCAATGACCTTAGCTTTGTTACCAAAGTCATTTTTGAGCTGCTTCAGAACAATCTGGTAGTTCTCTCCGACCCGTGAGTATCCGGAAACAAGTTTCAAGGCATTACCCCTTAAGCAGTCGAAAAGAAGTTCCAATTTAATATTGTCCTTATAACCGTGACCTTCTGCTATTGACTCGAATGCCTCTATAAATGATTGAAATTCAATTGAATTTCCATCAAATAGTGGTAGCTTTTTAGTAGGAGGCCTAAAAAGACCGAAGTTATGGTTGTTCCTAGAGCAACAAGAATTCCTCGTTGAGGAAGAAGTACATGAACCTCTATTAGATTTTTTCATAGAGTTCAAATATTCATCAGCACGATTTATTTGTTCTCTGATCATCCTTTGAATTTTAAAACATTCGGTATCGTCTGCAATGAATAATGAACCGTTCAAGGAGTCTTGAATGATCTTGTCACTCTCGTCAAGTTTTAAACTGATGTCGTTTAATAATTGACTAAGTGTGAGAATAGACGCTGAAGAGGCCTCGGGAGCTGATAATAAATCTTCAAGTTCGGTAGAGGCAAGACTGAGACGAGCTCTTTGAGATAAACGAACTCGTTTCGAGTCCCTGAGCTCTTTTGTGTCCGTCGAATCCACATTATTCAAATCAGATATGTTCTCCAACAGTGCTGTTGCTACCTAACTCTGATGTAGACTCCGGGATAGACAGAAGGTCTGTTGCCGTCGTCGTTTTTCTTTTGGTATTTTCGTTCCGAATGGACCCTTCCTCTTTCGATGCCCCTGAATTGGAAATTCTCAAGGGACTAGGCCCTTTTGCTCCCTTCGACCTTGTCATAATATTATATTTTAATTAAAATACCAAAAGGAAAGGTATATACAAAATATTAAAGCACGTCCACCAAAGTAAACTGCGTTTTATGTCTGTCTGTCTACTGTAAGCCAGCCAATACAGACAAACACAAAAAGAAAATATATAAAAAAATAGAGAAAAGATTAAAAAACCAAAAAAATATGTCTGCTTCCTCAAGCGATGTATACAGACAAATTAAAATATAAAGGAAAAAAATGAAAAATGATAAAAAAAAAAGCGAACTTAATCTACCCTATAGTATATACATATAGATCTTAAGTAATATCTATATACAAACAACTAGGAAGAAAAGGTGCCATAATTAATAATAATAATATAATAATAATAATAATAATAATAACTAATAATAATAATATAGATATATATATATTAAATTCTATACATAATAAATAATAATAATAAGTAATATATATAATAATAAATAATAATAATAGCAAGCAATACAAATAAAAAAAATTCGCTTTAAACACACTCAATAGGTATTGGCGTCCGTGTGTGTGTATGAAAGGGAGGAAAAATTATGAAAATACACACTTACAGCAAGATATTTGTGTGTGAGGAAGAGCAAACTTATTAATACACACACGCTCATAAAGCATGTACGTATGTCTGTCCTCAACACTATATACAAGGCAGAACTAATAATAATAATAATAATAATAATAATAATAATAATAATAATAATAATAATAATAATAATATAATAATAATAGCTACATAATAATAATAATAAATAATAATAATAATAATAATAATAATAATAATAATAATAATAATAATAATAATAATAATAATAATAATAATAATAATAATAATAATAATAATAAGATAAAAAAAATAATAAATATGATGAAGAAGAAGAAAAAGACAAAAAGCAAAAAAACAAAAAAGATAATAAAAACAAAAAAAAAAAAACAAAAGGAACTAAAGCACATTGAAGAACTATTGCCTCCGTTTTCCTCAATTTTCAATTTAATTCTCTTTCAAAGAAACCGAGTTCCCCCAACAATATGGTTATTTATTATAAACACGTGTTAAAGGCTCTCTACATTTCGAAAGAGAAAAAAAAATTAAATTAAAATTTAAAATAGATAAATAAATTTTAATAAAAAATTAATTTAAATTAAATCAAAATTAAATTTAAATTTTTAAAGCCCATGTTACTTTCGAGATCCTGAGAAAAAGGGTAATAAAATTGGTCCTTAAGTTTTAAACCAAAAGGTTTTTTTCCCGAAAATTTTTTTTTCGGCCCCCGGCTCGATAAAATATAAATTAAAGTTCGATTAAAGGATTTTCGACTCTAGTACCTTCTTTCAAACAGTGGAACGATTACGTTCAATGCACTTCCCCGCGAAAGTGCCATAAAGATGATAAGGAGCGCGAGGGCGATCGGGTATAAAGGTATACCAGCGCCGAAAGGGCAGAGGGCACCCGCTAAAATGAATAATAAATGAGGGTTCACCGCTGGCACTAAGCGACGTGAGGTGCCAAGCGTGGGTGGGGGGATAGGTATTAAAACGTTGAGCGCCAACTGTCGAAATTTGCTTTTAACCTACGAAAAAATGGGGGAGATATTGAGCGAATAAAAGGGGTAATATGCAGCCCCCTCCCTCTCTCTCTAATTTTTATTCCCCCTTTTTCTTATAAACGTAGTTAAGGAGTAAATCGACTTCTGTTTGCTGTATATACAATCCACATGTAGGTACGGCTTTATTACAGGATAGCATACACAAACAAACACCAAATAATAGATATAAATGCCGTGGTACAAAAAATAAATGATATAATATAATTACGAATATAATTTTGTAGTGTGAAGAAGGAAGGCCTCCTTTGCCCCTCCCCCTTTCTAGTGGAATTCCTTGCTAAACATACAGGCGTACACGAAACATGCACACATGTATGTGTACCAATTTCCACTACAAAGCGGAAGAACCCTCTTGGAAATGTACAGAAAATTCCCAAGATTCCTTCAGAAGGAAATATTAGGTAAAAGCAAGCAAAGGCTAAAGATACAGGAAAGCGGAGTGTCTGATGTATCTCTATTAGATGAAACTGAAGAGACAAATTTCATCTAAAAGCTACTTTAATATTGACAGTAGGAGAATGTTTGTTTCTTCACAAATACAATTCTCTAATCTCGTGTGTATAAACCAACGAATGAAGAGCTTACCTGAGTTCAGCTCACTCTATGACTCATACCCAATCAAAGACGTACTTACGGAGTTCGAATTACAAACAAGCACAATTATAAATCACCATTATTTACAACATGCAATTAGAAATTACACATAAATGCACCAAATTAATAAAAGATTGAAAAATGTAATTAGACCTCTGCTTCAAATAAGATTGAAGAGACAAAGGCAAAATACAAACACAGCACCAAAACAAGGATACAACGTGTAAGCAGCGAATGCGATCAGTATAGAGACCAACATGCGACTAAAACACAAAGGTGAAAAAGGGTGCGCCGTTGGGCATTGGTTGCTAAAGATGTTGCAATCTTGGAATAAGGTGCGATGACCTCAATCTCGGACGTGAGAGAATGGGCATTTTAAACAAATCCTGATTACAAAAGTACCTCCTTTATTATGAAAGGGCAATTCTTTAACTTTATAACTACCTCATTCTGAAACAAGGAGGCTCGAAACTTTAGTGCAGAAAAAATAAGAAAAATAATAATAATAATAAAAAAAAACAATGGTCGATATTTGAAAAATCGTCGACATTAAGCTCCCACCGAAGAGAAGGGAAAAAAAAAGTTTATTGAATAATATAATAATAATAATAATAATAATAATAATAATAATAATAATAATAAAAAAAAAATGACACTAAGTGCCACAGAATTCATAAAGACATAGGCCTAATAATAATAATAATAATAATAATAATAATAATAATAATAATAATAATAATGAATAACCTTAGAACAACCTCAACAAGAGGTTTTCAAGTATAATAATAATAATACTATAATAATAATAATAATAATAATAATAATAATAATAATAATAATAATAATAATAATAATAAAAAGAAAATGATACAATAAGATCAAGAATTTCATACGGACTATTAATAATATAATAATAATAATAATAATAAATAATAATAAATAATAATAAATAATAATAAATAATAATAAATAATAATAAATAATAAATAATAATAAATAATAATAAATAATAATAAATAATAATAAATAATAATAAAAAAAATAATAATAATAATAATAATAATAATAATAATAATAATAATAATAATAATAATAATAATAATAATAATAATAATTAATAATTCTTATAATTAAATTTTTATTTTTTTTTTATTTTAATACATTAATAATAATAATAATAATTATAATAATTATAATAATTATAATAATTATAATAATTATAATAATTAATAATATTAAAAATAATTATAATAATTATAATAATTATAATAATTATAATAATTATAATAATTATAATAATTATAATAATTAAAATAATTATAATAATTATAATAATTATAATAATAATAATAATATAATAATTATAATATTATAATAATTATAATAATTCATAATAATTATACATAATTATAATATTATAACATAATTATAATAATTATAATATTAATTATAATATAATAATTATAATAATTATAATAATTAATAATAAATATTTTTAAGTATTATAATTATTATAATTGTAAAATAAATATTATAATTATTTATAATTAAATTATAATTATTATAATAAATTGGACGTTTCGAAATTATATAAATGTTTATAATTATTGTAATTGTGCTAATTATTCAAATTTTATATCATTATAATTATTATAATTTTTTATTCCTTAAATATCCTGAGTTTATAATTATTATAATTATTATAATTATTATAATTATTATAATTATTATAATTTGGATATAAATGATAAGTGCAAGGAGAAATGCTAATTATCTTAGAATTATAATTATAATTTTGAAAATATATTCAAAATAACAAATTTAATTTATACATTATATTATAATTATTATATTGTTAACTATAAATATATATTAATAATTATAATTATAATTATATTACTAATTATAATTATATTATAATTACTTTATAATTATAAATTATAATTATATTTTAATTATAATTATAATTATAATTATAATTATAATAATTATAATTATAATTATATATAATTATAATTTAATTTATAACATTATATATATATTGAACTATAATTATATTACGAAAATACTTATCAATCATAATTATAATAATATCATAATAATAATAATAATAATCAATAATAATATAATAATAATAATAATAATAATAATATTATAATTATACATTATAATTAAATGACAAAACTACTATATTATAATAATATAATAAATAATAATAATAATTAATAATAATATAATAAATAATAATAATAATAATTACCAAACGGGCATATATATATATAAAATCTATATAAAACCCAATCAATCTCACTTCTAACCTCGAACTGAGGACAATACGAAGACATCAGCTTTACGTGAATGCTAAAATAGTGGTCAAAAAAACGTGAATAGAGCAAGAAAAAAAATATAAATATAAAAAACAGCACCTACGTCTACGTGTTACAACAAGAGCGCTTAACCATAACTTTTTTTTTTACGTCAAAGCCTAGATACAAACTACATAATACAAAAATTGTTTCGTACAGGAAAATTTTAAAGCTGCTATACTACGATGCTTCTTATATGAATATGCGTCTAACTTACCGTTCCGCGGCAATGACATTTAAATTGCTATAAATTTAACTTGTTTTCAGTAGAATAAAGAAAATATAAAGAGTGCATAATCACTGCAATTATTGGGCCTTTAAAACTTCTATATTAACTTTGTTATCTATTATAAGATAAATGCATGATGCTAAAATGCTTATCAGATAATCTCGATTATAAATTCGTAAAGCTGAAAACATAAGTTTCTTGGAAAAGAGCGGCAATACACACAGATAAAAGCTATTCTTTCGCTAATGCACGCGCGATCTTCCTCGCTGCACTACAAGCAAGGCGACCTTCTCTCAGAGTTCAGTCGCACTCTTGCATTTCAAGTAATATCATATATATATATATTATATATATATAATTATATATATATATTAATTAATACTATTTCTATTATATATATATATATATATATATTATAATATATATATATATATATATATATATAATTATATATTATTACTATTAAATATATATATATATTAATATATATATATCATTATATATATATATATCTATACTATTTATATATATATATATAATATATATTATATATATATATTATATATATATATAATTATTATATATATATTATATTATATATATATATATAATATATATATAATTTATATATATATATATATATATATAATATATTATATATAATATATATAATATATATATATAGTATATATATATATATATAGTATATATATCTATATATATATATATAATATTATAATAATAATAATATATATATAATAATAATAAAAATAATAATAATAATATAATAATAATAAATAAATAATAAATGAGAACTTGCAATATACTTTTTAATTTTTACTGAAATCCTGCAAATACTCAACATCATGTGAGGGGCTTAAACAAATAAACAAAATTCCGAAGGATTATGTGGGATAAACATTTTTATTTTATTCTTACTTGCACATTTCAATCTCTACACAAAGAACAAACACATAACAGACATACTCGCATCAACAACACCCCACGCAACCATGCTCGCTATTATCGAAATGCATTTTCAACAGATGGAAAGGAAAAACATACTAAGCTGAACCGATTCCCTCTCCTATTATACTGCTTCTCGTAAAGTGAGTGGAATGACGTGGTCAGAGTGTTTGCAATATTAAGGCGCGTCACACTATGGGCGCGCGTTATTAGCGTTTGACAGGGACAATTGGCAAAGCCAAAAGTAATGTGGCGGTTTTTGCTTGGCGTAAACAGTTGGCAAAAATGTGCATTTGATATGGAAAACACGAATCCGACGACGACTGTGACGGATCAAAGGAACGCGTGGGCAGGACGTGCCAATTTTGGCCTACGGGCGGTTCTCAGTTGGATTCTCCGACGCAATAATTGCAAGCACTGTGCCGTGCTTGCGTGCGTGTGTGTTATTGAAGTTTCATCCACCGAAATGTTTGAATTTTATTTTATTTCATCGTTAATGTTTCTTTCCTAGAACCAATTTATAGTTTAAAAAGTATTGGTCCGGAAATATACTCTAACAATCAAGACTGATAGGAAATAACTTAAGCATGTTCTCGTCAGTATCATCGCGATCACGTGCAATGATGATGAATGCCAATGTCAATGTTGAAGAGAATCTGCCGTGCGGCTGCTGGCTTTATCCAATTGGCCTTCAAATGTATAATGTCGGCATAGTGTGACTCGCATTACGAGAAAACAGCCTGGCACACCCAACCAAGTGTCTTCCATTATTGCGCGAAAAAACAGAGAACCCCCCCAACCAACACACAATCATTTTCCACACCCCACCCCCCCCCACATCTCCAGCTTTTCTTTTAATTCTGCCTCGAATTTTGAAAATCCGAGCACTCCAAAACGCAAGAAATATCTGGTCTCATATCAATATATATATACTATATATAATATATATATATATATATATATATATATATATATATATTATATATATATATATATATATACTATATTATATATATATATATTATATTATATATATATATATATATATAATATATTATATATATGATATATATATATATATATATTATATATATATATATATGGATTGAGTATTACTCAGACCAATTAAATAAGTAATTCAGTATTGGATGATGAGTGGAACGATTTTCTTTCCTGCTTTTTGGAATTTATTAATTGTGCAGTGAAATAATAATATGACAGATGATATAATAAATGTTGTAATCACAATGGGCAGAAAATATTTAATTATGGAATAGACAAAGTTAATTTGATATAATAATAATGACACGGCAAACTGCCGGCTTTTCTTTGGCCCTATGCTACCTGACACAACCGATTCGTCCGGCGTCTAAAATAATAATCCCTTCGGCTGGGGCTTCTCAAAGCGGCTTCCACAAGCACTCCCCAAGCCGTTACAATTTTGAATCTTTTAACCCTAAAATGTAGGCATTGTTAGGCATTTGTATGCTTCAGTATTTTTCCACTGGTAATTCAAGGAGTTTTGAGAGCTTGTTATTCCCCTACTTATATAGGGGAAGTATAGCACCTAGGTGCCCCTCCCTCTCTCCTTAGTTTTGCATCGGGTAAACGAACGTTTACCTGATCAAAGTGGTGTCCCTGGAGTGCAGCTCAAACAAATTGCAAAAACAAATGGAAGAGAGCTTCCATTTGTGATAATTGCAATATGTTTGATAACTAGACCCACTGAATGCCTTCCTTAATTCTATTACAAACAACTCAAGGATAGAGGAAGGAAAGATAGGTGGAAAACTACTTGAGGAGGGTAAATTACAACTACTAAAATTTAATTACAATTTTGCGTACACAATCTTTGCACTTGCAAATTTTCTAATTACATAACTTTGACGATTACCTGTAAAAGAAAGATTAGTAAGAGGTTGTCTACCTATGATTCATTTTCAAATTTTTATTATTTTATTTTTCTGCTATGTTTGTTTTGTGTGGCTTCCGCTAAATGGTAATAGATCTTTATGTTTCTCAATCTCTGCTTAAGGCTGACATATTTCGAATAATAACTGTTATTAGTGAAACGCCCAATACTTTTATAGTGGCCCCTGATAACTTTGCTTCTGCTTGCTAAATATACTTGTTTGTTTTCGGAAGAACTAGCTTTGTTCCTTCAAATTTAGGAACGAACATTGATAGGGTTCTTCAAGTGGCTCTCGTGCGAACGGCTTCGGCAAACCACCCTGCTAACTCTGTTTAAATATTTATCATAAACATAGCTTTCTCCAGGTCTCTCTGACTCTACTAATCTCCAGGTATACCCACTCACGTTTTGGCAAAAAGCGCTGAGAAGCTGTAATCCATTTTCCTGTTAGAGGGGTGTTCTTATTGGCAAAGAGCGCAAACGGAAGGACTGATACCCAATCGTGATGTTTGAACTCATTCTCGCTTAACATGCAACGAAGGCTGGCTAACAAGATTCTATGCCTATTCTCCAGCTTTCCGTTGACTTGTGGGCTTCCCACTGTGGTGCAGATATGTTCTGCCCCAATCATCTTACAGACCTCTTCAAACAGATGAGCTTTAAAGCATCCTCCATTGTCACTGAGGATTTTGTCAGGCACTCCAGTGAAAGGTAGAATCTCATACAATAATACTTTAATGACGCTTTCAGCATTCATCTCCTTTAAAGGAATAGCAAAAAGATAACAACTATACCTATCAATGGCCGTAAATAAGTATTTATAACCCCGGCAGGGGCTCATTTTTAATATGTCAATTTGCAACATTTCAAACTTATAGGTCACCTCTTTGAACTGTCCATAATTAGGACTAATAGTACGAGCGCTTTTGTTTATTTGGCATTCATTACAAGCTCTAACGATCTCTTTAACCCGCGAGTGAATCTTCTCAAATACAAACTCGGCTTTTACTGCAATTTCCGTTCTCTTAATCCCGAGGTGACCTTGCAAGTGCAACGTCCTTACCACTTCCGGTATACAGGTCTCGGGCAAAATGACACGAGAATACCCCAGTGACACGTCCACAAAAATCTTTAAGATTTCTTTATTAAACCAGAATTGCTGTTCTACCATTTTCAACCCACTTTTTTCTCGGTTATTGATTAATGACTTTATAAATGTATCTTCTTTTTGCTTTTCGCTTATACTTTTGTAGTCAATACTCTTTAGGAATCTATCTATAACTAACTTATTTCGTTTATTGCAGTCAGATATCAAATTCACGGTTAATTCTTCTAATATTTCTCTATTCTCTCTTTTATCATCCTTTTCCTTTTCTCTTTCATACCTGGATAGTAAATTCCTTTCTAAAGCGACACGTGTCTCGGGTAACATCTGCGGTTGGTTAAATGGCCGATCGGCATGCGTACTATTTTCTACTACTTCACGACAACTATTTTTATGGCCTTTCCCTATAGTAATATTTGTAGGATTTAAAGGGCTTGTGAATGAAATATTTACGAGGGGTTTTCCACTCTCTTTTTTGTTTGTTTGTTCGTCCGCTATTTGGAAATTTGGATTATTTTTAATGATATATTCGTTTAACGGATTGGATTTTATACTAATTAATTTGAAAATTACATTATAAGAGCTTAATAAAGTAAGTTGACGGACTTGTTTGGCGTTTTGGTTTAAAACATCATTGGTTTTGTTATATAAAGTAATTAATTCTTTTATATGAGTGAATACAGTGATCTTTCTTCCACTCAATAAATATCCGAACTTATTAAACATTTTTGTAAGTATTAACAGTTGTTTATTTATCTCATCATATCTTTTTTCAATAGCCGACTGGGTGGAGGAAAAGAAAGCATAGGGTCGGCTTTCTTGATCATCCCCCAGAATAACGCCTGATAAAGCATTTGACGAGGCATGAATGAATATTTTTATGGGGGTTGAAGTACCGGGGTAGGCTAATAGGCAGGAATTTTTTATAGCGTTTTGGACAGCGCTAAAAGCCTTCTCCGATTTTTCGTTCCACAGTATTCTTTTTCTGGAATATGATTTTCCTTTTAAATAGTCTGTTAATGGACCCATTAAATCTGCTAAGCAAGGAAGCATAATTCTGTAAAACGAAAGTTTTCCTATTAATCCTCTCATTTCTCTAATAGTATGCGGTTTTTTATAAGTTACTATCTCTCCAACTTTCTCCGGATTCGCCCTAACACCTTCAGCGCTTATTATGAAGCCTAAATATTCTAATTCAGAAACTCCAAATCTGCTCTTTTTTTCATTCACACTGATATATAAATAATTTAATCTTTTTAACACAGTTTCCACGAGTCTTTCATGCTCTTCAGCTGTTTCTGTGAACAGTAAAATATCGTCAATATATACGTGACAATTTTTTAAGTCGGATAGTAATATATTTACCATTCTTTGAAAGGCTGCAGGTGAGTTTATAAAGCCCATTGGCAGAGAGGTGTATATAAAGGTCCCGAGATTGCTTGTGATTGCAAAGTACTTCTGGCAATCAGGATGTAAAGGTAAATTGTAAAAGCTATTCGTCAAATCTATTTTAGAGAAATACTTAGCACCTTTGAGTGCGAAAATTGCATCGTAAATATTTGGCAGACCGAATATATCCACCTCAGTTCTTTTATTAAGCTCCCTAAAATCTGTCACTAGTCTAACTCTCCCCCCTCCTTTATCCAAAACACTAAACGGCGCTGACCAGGTGGTACTTGCACGCTTTAAAACCCCGGCCGCTACTAATTGGTTTAATTCCTTTTTTGTTGCTTCATACAGTTTATGAGGGACCCTTCTTCCGGGTAATCTTATAGGCGAGCCTTTGATGGTCGGCTTGTATGGGTACGCACAGGCCAACTCCCTCAATATCCCTTCTGGTATATCTCCCACTTTTTTCCCTCCCCCCAATTCTGTCTCCAGTTCACTTCCTTCTCTCTTATCCCCCATTTCTTGTCCCCCATACTTAGAAAATATTTCATCCCATTTTTTTCGTTGTTTTATTTTTAAATGAACATTCTCATCTAAATACGGGTTTAAAAATAATGTTTTATACTTATACAAAATATCATTAAGAGGAAATAGTGGGCTAAAAGGCAAAGAGGTGAGAGTTTTAGGGGGAGATTCATGCGAAAGATCATGGGAGAGTGCGTTTATTTTTAAAGAGGATATAGAATGATCGGGCCTTAATAATACGGTATGGTTGGTATTAGGATCAATGAGTACATCGTTCTTAAAATCTATACCAAACCCAAAATGTTTCAAAAAAGTGATACCTAATATGTTTAGTTTTACATCTGCTATATACAATTTGTGTTTATATATTTTATTCAAACCAATGTCTAAATCTATATTAATATAATCGTAAACATTTATTTTGGTGCCATTGGCTGCTAAAATATGCCCTAGTGGCCGCTTCGACCTATGAATGGGGCTAGCACTGATCAGGTCGATCTCGGACCCGCTATCTAAAATGTAAAATTTATTATCAATTCTATTCAATACTTTATATAATTTAGAGCCAGCTACATCACCTTTAGAGAGAGGAGTGTTATTTGTTTTTTCTTGGACGGCTGAGATAATTGGTTCTCTGCACAAATTAGAATAACATATACCACCCGTCTCTCTAAAAGCTTCGCATTCTGCGCTCGATGATAATACCTTCCGATCATTCTCATATCCGTTACTCAAATAATTATTAAAGAAAGTATAACCGACATGCATATTAGAATTATAATTACATAATACCTGATTATTAATCTCACTCATATTTTTATTTTTTAATATATGAGCTATGGCAATTTGATCTTTTTTTATTTCATTTTCAATATCAGTTTCGCTTATATGGCAATCGCTTTCGGGTTTCTCAACCTCACAGGTATTTACAATAGAAATATTTTTGTTATTTATTTTACATGGAATCTCACTATTATATAACATTTCATTTGTATTATTAACATAATTAAAGTTCACATCATTCATTTTATTATTATTATATATTATTATTATATTATTTTATTATTATTATTATATATTATATATTATTATTATTTATTATTAGATTTTAATATTGCCATAGCCTGTTTCAGCATTAAATTTGAAAATCTTTACATAATTATTAAATGATACTGTTTTACCTCGATCTACTTTCTTGTCGCGGCCATCTAGATGAGATGATGACCCAGATTTCAGTTTCCCTGAGTGGTGGTTGTATGATGGGGGTTGGCAGCAGCCCCCCCCTCGTGAGGGTATACCAGAGTATAAAGCGGGCATTCTTCAGACTCACATTTGTAAGCTTTGAGCCAATGCTTCTTATGATAGAAACAGACATTATTATAAGCATCATTATTCTGTTGTGAAGCATAGTTCTCATATCTACGTCTATGCTGGCTCCTCCTCCTTGATGTCTGCCATGCTGTCTGCAGATGCTGCCCAGCCAGTAGAGGTTGCTGTCTCTGCGCTAGTTGGCTGAGTGAGTCGGCCACGCTTTTGGCTGTGTCCAATATGTTTTGTAATTGAGTCAAAATCTTCTGCTGAGTCTCCGCTTGTTCCTTTCTTGAGTCGCGTTCATGTGAGTAACTTCGTGAGCGGTTATTTTGGTTCGAATTGGTCTCCTCTGAAAGCTGATTCACATTTCCCCAGTAGGGGGGATCTCTCCCATATTGGGGCATCGGTTGGAAATTTTTATGTACAAAGTTCTTGAAAAGATCGTCGGCCACCACCACAAGTTTATTGATGTCATTATCTTGAGCTAAGGAATACAGACTCATCTGGACCTGAGGCGGCATCTCATTAAGAGCTCTTGTGCGAATTTCGGATTGTTTTCTACGAGTAATTCAAAGTTCTTCCGTCCCAACACCTCTTTCACACGGTTGAGATAATGACTTGGCAATTCTGTCTTTTCCATCCCCTTTTTGAAGACATCCCTCACCCTCTGTCTCAGTGCCGGTAAGTATGTTTCCTCTATGCGACCCATTAGTTCTTCATACGCATTGTCTCTTAATGGGAACTGTAATGTAGACACAAGACTGTTGGGGAGTATGGAGGCTAAAAGTCGGACTTTCTCAGAACCCTCATTAATTCCGTTAAGTTTAAATACCGCGTTGGTCGCAGACAACCAACTGACAATATCATAGCCAGGGAAGCTGGTGGGATGAAAGAGAGCTTTTGTTTCTTCGCCCCTTTCCGAATGAACGTCTTCTTATATGTACGGGCGACTTAGGTCTATTTCTTTGAGGCGTACATTCACGTTCACTTTCTGAACTCGTAGATGATTCTTCCACTAAAGATGGTGAGGCTGATTTTGGGGGTGAGGGAGATTTCTTCGCTCGTTGTCCTTTGGGGGAGGTAGGCTTTCCTCTCCCCACTCTGAGACTTGGCGCGGTTTTCTTATTAGCCCCCATGGAGGGTTTTCGTGAACAAAGAAAGACTTGAGTGTTTTTTTTTTTTTTTTTTTTTTTTTTTTTTTTTAAAGCGTTTAAGCTAAAAGGACTCTCACAGCGTTTGTTGCTATGGGCAAAAGTTCGTTATTTGAAGCGTTTCAAATTTCTTTTTCTTTTTTTTTTTTTTTTTTCTAATACCGCTTTATTTCTTCAAGCAGTATTATTATGAATTATTTATTATCAGATATCACTTTCCACAGTTATTATTTAAATGCACGAACACAGTTAATTTTTGATAGCACTATCACAAAATTTCACAGTTTATTCAAATTATTTTTTTTTTTCTCTCCTTTTTTTACCGTGTTCAGAAGGGATTTGTTAATTATAAATAGTTAAGAAAAATGAATTAAGGTCACTATGGGCTGTCGCCAGATTATGATCTGAGGTTATTACTCAGACCAATTAAATAAGTAATTAGTATTGGATGATGAAGTGGAAAGATTTTTTCTGCTTTTGAAATTTATTAATTGTGCACGTGAAATAATAATATGACAGATGATATAATAAATGTTGTAATCACAATGGGCAGAAAATATTTAATTATGGAATAGACAAAGTTAATTTGATATAATAATAATGACACGGCAAACTGCCGGCTTTTCTTTGGCCCTATGCTACCTGACACAACCGATTCGTCCGGCGTCTAAAATAATAATCCCTTCGGCTGGGGCTTCTCAAAGCGGCTTCCACAAGCACTCCCCAAGCCGTTACAATTTTGAATCTTTTAACCCTAAAAGTTGGCATTGTTAGGCATTCGTATGCCTTCAGTATTTTTCCACTGGTAATTCAAGGAGTTTGAGAGCTTTTTATTCCCCTACTTATATAGGGGAAGTATAGCACCTAGGTGCCCCTCCCTCTCTCCTTAGTTTTGCATCGGGTAAACGAACGTTTACCTGATCATATATATATATATATATATATATATATATATATATATATATATATAAATAGTAGATATATATATATATATATATATATATATATAATATATATATATATATATATAAGGATATTTAATAATATATAATATTTTATATGTTTATAAATATTATATATATAATATATATATATATATATATTATATATATAATATATAAAATATATATATATAATTACAGAACATTTGGCACTTAAATCGTGCTTTTATTTGTATTTTTCAAAAAGTCCCTAGTGGTTTAACCCTTACCCTGCTTAACATCTAAATGGTAAGGAATTAAAACCCACTAGCGGACTTTGAAATATATAAATAGATATATATATATATATATATTATATATATATATATAATATATATAGTATATATATATATATATATATATATATATATATATAGATATATATAATGTATTTTATGTTAGAAAATTTCTAGTTCTATTCCACCCTGCAGGTTCTCATTCAGCTTTGAAATGTTTCAATGAAAGACATTGCTAACTTTCTCTGAAGTGAAAGTGAACAGTTAACTTCTCCTACTCTGTTGCAAGATTAAGTTTCTTAAAAACATTGTTTCCAGAATAGTCTCTCTCTCCTCTCTCTCTCTCTTCTCTCTCTCTCTCGTCTCGCTCTCTCTCTCTCTCTTCTCTCCTCTCTCTCTCTCTCTCTCTTTCATTTTTGTTCTGTGGTCAATAGCTTACTACACTGACAGAAAAAATCAACCTTTGATTTTTTTTTTCGTCTTCTTCCACCCCTTGATGTTGTGAGCAATATCCCCCCCCCCCAATCTTCTTATTTGTTGTTATATTACCTGTGCTCATGCAGGAATTGATGAATAGAATCTATGTCACAGTGCGAGGCAAGATGTTTTGATGACATTTTCTCTAGTTTTTGGGTAGTTTGCTTTCTTGACGTCAACCCTTGGAAATTTCTAATATTTCCTCAATGCCAAATCTTATTCTCGTTGTAGAAAATGTTTCCCTATCTATAGACTTCTGAGGAGTTTTCTCCATCAATTTGATTAGTCATCTTTAGATTGCTTTCCTCTTATTTCATTTCGGCTTTGAAGGAGAAAATTCTT
>JABUQX010001592.1:0-5000 GCA_015478945.1 Trachelipus rathkii | reverse complement strand
TCTTGTAAATGACCTCTCGAAAATGCATCCTCCTAAAATGACCACCTCAAATGACCTCCTGTAAATTTTCTCCGGAAATTGACCTCCTGAAAAGTGACCACCTGTAAATGACCTCCCTTGAAAATTAGCCGGACCTCCTCAAAATGACCTCCTCGTAAATGACCTCCGAAAATGACCTCCCAAAATGACCTCTCGTAAATGACCTCCCTAAAAATGACCCTCCTGAAAAATGACCCTCTCGAAAATGACCTCTCGTAAATGACCTCCTCGAAAAATGACCTCTCGTAAATGACCTCCTTGAAAAATGACCTCCTCGTAAATGACCTCCTCGAAAATCGACCCTCCTCGGAAAATGACCACCCCAAAATGACCCCTCCTGAACAATGACCTCAAAATGACCTCCCTCGAAAATGACCTCTCAAAATGACCTCCTTGTAAATGACCTCCGGTAAAATGACCTCGAAATGGGACCTCGTAAAATGACCCTGTAAAATTGACCTCCTTGAAAATGACCTCCTCGAAAATTTGACTGACCTCCTCGGAAATGACCACCTCGTAAAATGACCTCCCGAAAATGACCTCCTCGTAAAATGACCTCCTCGAAAAATGACCTGACCTCCCTCGAAAAATGACCACCTCGTAAATGACCTCCTGAAAATGACCTCCCGTAAATGACCTCCTTCGTAAATGACCTCCTCGTAAATGACCTCCTGAAAAATGACCTCCCTTGTAAATGGCCTCCCTGTAAATGACCTCCTTGAAAATGACCTCCTGGAAAAATGACCTCTTTGAAAAAAATGACCTTTCTTGTAAAATGTGACCTCCCCTGGAAAATGACCTCCTAATGACCTCCTCAAAATGACCTCCTCAAAAATGACCTCCCTGAAAAATGACCTCCTTGAAAAATGACCTCCTCGAAAATGACCTCCTCAAAAAATGACCTCCTGAAAATGACCCCCTCCCTGAAAAACACCTCCTCGAAAAATGACCTCCTCGTAAAATGACCTCCTCGAAAAATCAGACCTTCTTGTAAACATCTCCTAAATACACCCCTCTCAAAATGACCTCCTGTAAAATGACCTCCCTTGGGAAAAATGACCTCTCCCCTCGAAAAATGACCTCCAAATGACCTCTCGTAAATGACCTTCTTAAATGACCTCTCAGCAAAATAGCAGACTCCCTCGTAAAAATGACCTCTCGTAAAATGACCTGAAAAATGACCCTCTTGTAAAATGACCTCCTCGTAAATGACCTCCCTGTTAAATGACCTCCCTTGAAAATGACCTCTCTCGGAAATGACCTCCCTGTAATGCAACTGTAAATGACCTCCCTTGAAAATGACCTTCTTTGTAAATGACCTCCTGTAAAATAACCTCCTCGAAAATGACCCCCTGAAAATGACCCTTGTAAAATGACCCTCTAATAAATGACCTGTGTAGCCTGACCTCTGTAAATGACCTCCTTGAAAATGACCCCTCGAAAATTAATCTTCTTGTAGTACTGATCCCTCCTGTGTAAATGACCTCTCGAAAATGACCTCCTGAAAATGATCTCCTAAAAATGACCTCCTCAAAAATGACCTCTCAAAAATAACCTCCCTTGAAAATGACCTCTCAAATGACCCTCCTGCAAGACCCTTGTAAATGACCTCCTGGAATGACTTCTTTGTAAATGACCTCTCGTAAATGACCTCCTCGGAAAATGACCTCCTCGAAAATGACCTCCTCGTAAAATGACCTCCTCGAAAAATGACCTTCTTGTAAAATGACCTCCTCAAAATGACCTCCTCGTAAAATGACCTCCTCGTAAAATGACCTCCTCGAAAAATGACCTCCTGAAAAATGACCTCCTCGTAAAATGACCTCCTCGTAAATGACCCTCCTCGAAAATGACCTCCTGAAAATGACCTTTAAATGACCTTCCTTGAAAATGACCTTTCTTGTAAAATGACCCTCTCGTAAAAATGACCTCCCTCGAAAAATGACCTCCCTCGGAAAATAACCTTCTTGTAAAATGACCTCCCTGTAAATGACCCTCAAAATGACCCTTCGAAAATGACCCTTTGTAAATGACCTCCTCTGTAAAATGACCCTCCCTTGTTAAATGACCTCCTCGAAAAATGACTCCCTCCTTTCGAAAATGACCTCCCTGTAAATGACCTCCTCTCGTAAAATGACCTCCCTGAAAATGACCTTCTTGTAAAATGACCCTCCTCGTAAAATAAACCTCTCGAAAATGACCCCTCGAAAATGACCTTCTTGTAAATGACCCCTCAATAAAATGACCTTTGTAAATGACCTCCTTGTAAATGACCTCCCCGAAAAATGACCTCCCTTGAAAATGACCCTCTTGTAAAATGACCTCCTCGTAAAATGACCCTCCTCGAAAAATGACCTCCTCGAAAAATGACCTCAAAATGACCTCCTAAAATGACCTCCTCAAAAATAAATAACCCTCCCTGAAAAATGACCCCCTCCTCGTAAATGACCTCCTTAAAAATGACCTCTTCAAAATGACCTCCTCGAAAAATGACCTTCTCGTAAAATGACCTCCTCGTAAAATGACCTCCTCGAAAAATGACCTCCTCGAAAATGACCTTCTTGTAAATGACCTCCTCGGAAAATGACCTCCTCGAAAAATGACCTCTCGAAAAATGACCTCCTCGTAAAATGACCTCCTCGTAAAATGACCTCCCGAAAAATGACCCTCCTCGAAAATGACCTCCTCTTGTAAAATGACCTCCTCAACGGCTGACTCTCTTGAAATGACTCCCTTGAAATGACCCTTCTTGTAAATGACTCCCTTGAAAATGACCTTCTTGTAAATGACCTCAAAATGACCTCCTCGAAAACACCTCCTTGAAAAATAACTCTTGTAAAATGACCTCCTCGTAAAATGACCTCCTCGAAAAATGACCTCCTCGAAAATGACCTCAAAATGACCTCCCTTAAAAATGACCTCCCTGCGGGCCAACCTCTCGAAAATGACCTCCTGTAAAATGACCTCCTCAAAATGACCTTCTTGTAAATGACTCGTAAATGATCTCCTGTAAAATGACTCTCCCTGTAAAATGGACCTCTCGAAATGACCTCCCTGAAAATGACCTCCTGTAAATGACCTCCTAGTAAATGACCTCCCGAAAGGACCTTCTCTGAAAAATGACCTCTCAAACATCTCCCTGAAAAATGACCTTCTTGTAAATGACCCTCCTCGAAAAATGACCTCTTGTAAAATGACCTCTTCAAAAATGACCTCCTCGGAAAATGACCTCCTCGAAAAATGACCTTCTCAAATGACCTCCTCGAAAAATGACCTTCTCGTAAAATGACCTCCTCGTAAAATGACCTCCTCGGAAAATGACCTCCTCGAAAAATGACCTTCTTGTAAATGCACGACTCTCGTAAAATGACCTCCTCGAAAAATGACCTCCTCGAAAAATGACCTCCTCAAAATGACCTCCTCGAAAAATGACCTCCTCGAAAATGACCTCCGAAAATGACCTTCTTGTGTGTACTGACCTCCGTAAATGACCCCTCTCGAAAATGACCTCCTCGAAAATGACCTCCTCTAAAAATGACCTCCTCAAAATGACCTCCCTAAAAATAACCCTCGAAAATGACCTCCTGTAAAATGACCTCCTCAAAAATTATTCCTTCTTGTAAATGACCTCGTGTAAATGACTCCCTGTAAATGACCTCCTCGTAAATGACCTCGAAAAATGACCTTCTTTGTAAAATGACCTCCCTGTAAAATGACCTCTCGAAAATGACCTCTCGAAAATGACCTTCTTGTAAAATGCACGACCTCCCGAAAATGACCTTCTTGTAAAATGACCTCCCTGTAAAATGACCTCCCTGAAAATGACCTCTCGAAAAATGACCTTCTTGTAAATGACCTCCCTGTAAAATGACCTCCCTGAAAATGACCTCCCCGAAAATGACCTCTTGTAAAATGACCTCTCAAAATGACTCCTCTCTTTGAAAAATGACCTCCTCGAAAAATGACTCTTCATAAAATGACCTCCTCAAAAAATGACCTCTCAAAAATGACATCCTCGTAAAATAACCTCCTTGTAAAATGACTCCCTAAAAATGACCTCCTTGAAAATGACGAAATAATTGACCTAAGTGAAAATGACCTTTCGAAAACGACCACTCAAAAAATTTTGTGCAAATGCACCGCATCAGGTAAGCGCACCACGCACTGCACCGCACATCTATGTTTCAATGCGCATCGCACCTCTATATTTTTAAAATCGCACCGCACCGCACACTGCACTGCACTGCACCGCACTGCACCGCACCGCACCGCATTCTGTGCTTGCATCGCACCGAACCGCACTTATCGCACCGGCACCGCACCGCCCCCTGGTGCGTCGGCCAACCCCTAGTTCAGAAATAAAACTAAGACTTACAAAGGTTTGAACCCCTTCCTCCAACTATACGTACTTGAATGGGGAAAACAAAATGTTGGCACGAGACCTCTATCTCTCACTCTCTCCCCCCCTCTCTCTCTCTCTCTCTCTCTCTCTCTCTCTCTCTCTCTCTCTCTCTCTCTCTCTCTCTCTCTCTCTATCTATCTATATATCTATCTATCTATCTATCTATCTATCTATCTATCTATCTATCTATCTATATATATATATATATATATAAATAAAAATCTTTTTTTAAATTTATATATATATATATATATATATATATATATATATATATATATATATATATATAGAGAGAAAGTATATATATATATATTTATTTATATATATATATATATATATATATATATATATATATATATATATATATATATATATATATTTGGTGCCTTGTTAGTTCAAAAGTTACTATATTTACAGAAAATCAGTTTTTGTATATTTATCTCTCATCTCTTCCAATAATTTGATGATTTTTGAGCAATATTCCACAAATTCTTATTTGTTGTTATATTAACTGTGACCATGCATGAATTGGATGAATAGGGAATCAAGGCACAGTGGA
>JABUQX010001591.1:0-17878 GCA_015478945.1 Trachelipus rathkii | reverse complement strand
ATTTTCAGCATTGAAAAAATAATGTGTTTCATTGAATGCAATTTTCACAAAAAGCAGAAAAGTAAATTTATTAAGTTTTAGGTGTTTTATAAATTGACGTTTTTTAATTGAAATTAAATATCAATATTTGTTTTTATATACCAAATATTTCATTAGTTTGGTAAAACCTGTTTTCTAATAAAAAAATTTTTTAACTTTCCTAAATGACGCTATTTTCTTATAAATTTTTCACAATTACACAATTTAGAGACTCTTAAAATACGATTTTTTCCTAAATGTATCAACATTTAAAAATATTAGTAAAATCTTGTGAAAATTGAGTTTTTAACGGGATTTTCAGCATTTGAAAAAAATATTGTGGATCATTGAACACATTATTTTTCCAAAAGCTGAAAATTGAATATTAAATAGTTTTTAAGTTGTCTTAAATGACGTTTTTAATGAAATTTCAATATTGCTTTTATATACCAAATATTTCATAGTTGTGAAAACCTTGTTAATTAAAAAAATTTTAAACTTCGTAAATTACGCTTTTTCTTATAATTTCACATTACAAATGTTTTTCTAAATAAAAGTACGAATTTTCCAAATTTCAACATTTGAATATTTTTGGTAATGTCTTAAAATGACGTTTTTTAACGGTTATTTTCAGCATTGAAAAAAGAATAATGTGTTTTCTTTGAGATGCATTACGAAAGACAGAAAAAAAGAAAAAGTGAACTCGTGGAATCAGTCATGAGATTTATGGGGGTAAGTGTACTCTTAAATTTTTTTGATTGTGAGATCGTTTTAAAAAATTCTTGGATATTTTAGGATTGACCCATGTTTTTTTTTTTGCTTTTTTTTTTTTAATTGACTGAAATTTCAATATTTGTTTAATATACCAAATATTTCCCATTAGTAGTGAAAACCTGTTTTTAATAAAAAATTTTTAACTTCTACACTTTTAAAATTACGCTTTGCTTAAAACTTACACCATTACAAATTTAGAACTCTAAAAGTACGATAATATTCCTAAAATTTCACAAAGCCATTGTGTTGTTTTGAATTATTTGTTGGTAAATCTTAAAAATTGAGTTTTTAAAGGAATTTTTAGCATTTGAAAAAAATAATGTTGTTTTTCATCATTGAAATGCAATTTCAGAAAAGCCTTAAAAAGTGAATTTTGAGTTTTAGTTTTAGAGGTTTATTTTGTCCTTAAAATTGACGTTTTGTAATGAAATCATATGTTTTTATATATCCAAATAATAATTCATAGTTATGTGAGATGGGAAACCCTGGGTCTGTTTGGGGCCAGACCCAAAAATCTTCTTGTTTAATAAATAAAATATATAATAATAAAAATAGAATAATATTATATTATTATAATCATTTCTTAATAAATATATTACGCATTTTATCTTATATATTCTAATACATTAATATACCATAAATTATTTAACGATATATCTTAAAATATATATATATAAGTACTGATTATATTTTATTATAATTATTTATATATATTTATATCCTTAAATTATATATTATATATATACAATATATATATTATATATATATATTTATATATATTATATTTACTATATATATATATAATAAATATAATAATACACCTTATAGATTTATATTTTATAATTCAATTTATAATATATTTTAGTGGATATTATATTATATATATATATATTTTTTAAGAGAATTTTTTTAAATTTTTTTCTCTAAATATAGTAGATTGGAGAAAGTACGATATTATTAAATATATTCTAAATTTCTAAGAAAAAATGAAATAATTGATAATATAAATTATTCTAAAAATGATCCTTACCGATGTAACTTTTAATCGATGAGCATGAAGAGTGGTGTGGAGCAAAATAAAGTCCGAAAAGGGACCGAGATTAACCAGAGATTTTATGTCAGATATTTCGGATTTGTTTTACGAGGAGGAGGGATAAAGTTCCAAGTGAAAGTCTTCTTTCTCCCAAATACTACTGTCTCAAGTAGTTTCTAGAAGTCAATAAATGATTGAAAAGATCTTTCTACTATAAGCAAGTAAACAGCAGAGTTTTTTTTTTTTATAAAAAAAATTTGGGCACAGTATTTGCAAACAAGAAAAGATAAATATTTAGGTAAACTGTGAACTCTCGAGAACAAGAAACTAAACTTCTCTATTGCCGTTTTTTGGACGATCTTGTGGCTTTACTTTGTAGTTGCCATTGTGAAAACTTGCCGTAAATTCTCATTCTGCTTATTTTACTAAATCCTTCATTTGGGGTCTTCTCGAGAAATCTTTCCTCGTAAATGTTTACATCTTTAATTCTTTTTCAAATTATGGACACAATTACACTCTGTTCGGTTATAATGAGTAAATTTTGTCTTTTTTTTTTAAGGTGTGACAAAGTTGGCAGGAAAAAATTATAATTTTCTGTATTGATTCTTTTATAAAACCTCCTCTAATGTTTGGTAATTAAATCATCCAAGGAATGCCGTCATGAAATGCTTTTGCGTCAGAATTAAAAATTTCCTGCGTCTATTCTTTTCCGTAGGTTTCAATTACCCAGTTGTGGCACGGTTCGGATGCTTCTGCGCTTAGACATTCTTGCAAAATGATACAGCAAATTCTTCGGTTGCATTTTCTCTATGGTTTCAAGTTTTCAAGGTTAGTTTTGAACTAGATTCCCACTTCAGTACATTGCACCTCCCAAATCCAATAACGTGTGTCTGAAAATCGTTTGCGTAAGATTGTTATGTTTTAAACTTAGCATTAGTCTGTTTAAAACAAAAAAGGATACCAGAAAAGATGCACTATAAAACATTCGTTCTAGAATTAAAGTAGCTTTTTGACTGATCCCCAACTTCACCATTTTATTTCGAAAGCACGCTATTATCGGGTTTACAATCTCTTTTAAATAAAGCAGCGGACTTTTGCCATGTACCACCAGCGAGGTTGGCAAACTTTTTTTAATCTCTTCTTGCTACCCTTCGGAATAAATTCTTCCTTCTACTATTTTCTCTGCTAAAATCTGTTATTTTTCCTCTTAGCACTTAGAAAAAAAATTCATGATGAGCCTATTTTACAACAATCTGGATATGTAAAATTAAACCAAAAAATTGCACTAATCGAAGATATATATTTGGAACTCTTAGAGACGATGAGTTGTGAAAAGGAATTAATTAAGCACTATAAAAAAGAAGTGGAGGTAAGTATAAATAGGCTATAAAAAAAATATGTTATTTGTGGACAATATTTCATTTATTACTCTGCTGAACACTCTTGAAACTCTTCACCTCCATTGCTGCTGCCACTTTGTCACACCTCTGTCTCTCTTAGATTATTCATGTTTTTCCTACAATACCATTTCAGTCTTTACTTTTCCTTCAATTAAGATAATTTTGGCAAGATCTGCCTCATTCTCCGTCAAATCATATTACTTGAAAGAAACATACATATACAAATCTTCATTGACAAAGGTAGAGAGTATCGCAATCCAGACGTAACACACACACAAAACAGAGAAGAATGTGTTTGCCTAACTGGAACATTGGTCGGTCTCATCGGGCCTTAAGGACATGTTAAAAAAAATTTACTTTTATTTGTGATTTTTGCTTACAAATTTTACGTTGAATGAAAAATTGCCGCAAGGATTGATTGAATATAGAGCGATTTTTTGGACTTTTATTGGTTCTCCAGGATAGTAAGATATCTTAAAGACTCCGAAAATTGGCATCGTTTCCCACAGGCCAAAAGAGTCGATTCGACCTGAGTCATGATGTCCATGTAACGATATATTTTTCTTACCACAGAATCGAATTGTTTCAGCAACTGGAATTAGCCGCTTTCTATATCTTCTTGCCTCCCTTTTCTTTGAATGTCAATATGCTTGGTCGATGCCTGGTCGGATTTTTTTCTTGAACCTTGCTTTTTCTACAGCAAATCTCTTTTCTACCGATTCTTTTGTGGATATTTTAGTTGCCTCGTGTTTTTGAAAGATTCAATGGACTTTCTTTAAGTTTGAATACGATCTCTTCGCAGACAAAAAACACCCATATTCATGGTCGTTTTCCAATTACCGGTAATTTGTTCTTTTTGTTTCCGAAAAACAGCCCATGCCCCACAATTTTTGTTTTAATGAGTAAAAAACACCAGCGTTATTTTCTAGAGTTACGTATAAGCTAAACCACTTAAGATCATCAGGCCACTTTCTTTAAAAGGTATTCTATTACCCACCTTGCCTTCCTGAGCATAAAGAAATATTATATTTTTGAAATCTGCGTATTCAGAGGATTTTTAATTTTTCCTCTTTTTTTCTTTTTATTGTTAAATACCGTATCTATGAAACAGTCGCAGAATTATACGTGTGAGATGAAACAATCCTTTCTTATCCTTGATTGCGCCTGATTGGAAAGGCACAAACATTACGTCTAGAAAAAAGATTCTAGGAGAAACTGATTCTAGTTCTAGAGCCTCACTCTTTGAATAACATAAATCTTTTATTTAAGCCATATTGCATACGTTTTTTTGTGGAAAAAGTCTTCTAATATCTGTTCTTATTTCATATTTTTTTTTATTTTTAAGTGAAAAAAAACAAAGAAACAAAAAATGTTAAACACAATGAGCAAAGCAAGTATAACTATACATGACGAAATCATTTATAAGACTTAAACACAATAGAAACGGTAACTTTTTACATGGGACACCACAAAAATTTTGGTTTTTCGTCATTACTAGTAATGCTGATGAGAGAGAGAATAAAAATTATTCTCTCTCTGTCTAATATATATATATATATATATAGTTATATTATTATATATTTATATATATATTATTATATAATATTATATATATATATATATATTATATATATATATTATAATATATATATATATATATATATATATTATATTTATATATATATTTATATAAAATTTATAAAACGTTTTCTCTTTCTCCTGTTAAAACCTCCCCAAAGGACTTACGAGATTTGTTCCTGACAGTGGACGTAATTAGATAAAAAGTTAATTTAACCTCTGCATTTTATATTATTAACTAGATATGATACTTAAAAATTTTCAGTGTCTAAAACACATTATCGGAGGTGGCCATGCCCCCCTAGCCCCCCTGAGATACGCCACTGTATATATATATATATTATATATATATATATAGATAATATATATTTATATATATATATATATATATTAATTTATGATATACAATATATATATATATATATATTATATATATATATATATAATTATATATTGTTTAAAATTGTTATATAATAATCAAATAATGTGGATTTAAAAATTTTTTTTTAGTTGTGTTTTAAAATTGCTCAAATATGTTAGTTGAGCTTAAAACGTTATAGAAAATGGGAACAAGAATATCCAAAACTCTTAAAACGAAAAACTATAATTCTTTATTTTATTAAACTTAAAATGTGGTTTATATTCATAATATAATCTATGTTAAATATGACATTTATTTGCAGTATGATGATTATATAATATTTACATTTATGAGATAATGTGTTTTAATATAAAATTATTTAGTTAAATGAACATAGTTTTTGTTTTATTCGGTATTGAATAAAAATATATGATATTCCGCCTTTCCGCTCTCTCTCTCTCCTCTCTCTCTCTCTCTCTCTCTCTCTCTCTCTCTCTCTCTCCTCTCTCTTCTCTCTCTCTCTCTCTCTCTCTCTCTCTCCTCTCTCTCTCTCTCTCTCTCTCTCTTCTTCCCTCGGAGAAGAGAGTATTTCACACACGCTCTTTCCCAGCTGCCCACAGACGTCGTCGACCGTATCTTCTCTGCAGAACTCGATGCTCAAGTCCTACACACCTTTGAAAAAGCAGTCATTACCATCTACGAGAAAAGGTGAAGTCAGAGTTGTGTGAGAACGAGTTCAGCGCCAAATTAAGCTCAAGACAAGCAATTCAATATAAGTGCTTTGAAAAAACTACTTTCAACAAAATTCGACCAACTATAGCTTCGCCAAACAGCGCTGACACTTGAACAACTTGACCCTAGCCAATGATCTAAATGTTTTAGCATCGTCAGCTCCTATCATGCAGTCGTCAAACGGACTACGACTACACAAGCAAATACGTCAGTCTAGCTAACAGCAACAACAACACAACAACAACAACAACAACAGGCAAACAACAACATCGCAACTGAAACACCTGTGGGACTGCGTCCATATAGTCAAAATCAAACAACAACCAAAACAAACACAACAACCTATAAAACAACTTCAACCCCAACAACCAACTCAACAACAAACAACAACCAACACAACAACAACATCTCGGCCAACTGAAACAACCTGGGGACTCGCGTCCAAATAGTCAAAATCAAACAACAACAACACATAACAACAACAACAACAACAACAACAACACAAACAACAACACAAACGGCAACCAACAACATTGGCAACTGAAATACCTGTGGGACTTGCGGGTCCATATAGGTCAAAATCAAACAACAAACAACAACAACAAACAACAACAACAACACAAACAACAACAACAACCAACAACACAACTCACAACAAACACATCGGACAACTGAAACACCGTGGACTTGCGTCCATATCAGTCAAATCAAACAAACACAACAACAACAACAACAACATAACAACAACAACAAACAAACAACAACCAACAACAACAACAAACAACAACACAAACACAAACTAACTCAACATCGGCAACTGGAAACACACTGTGGGACTTTTCGGCGGGGCCCCCGTTTCCCCCCACTATAGTCAAATTACTCTAAACAACAAACAACAATTAACAACACAACACAACAACAACAACAACACAACTCAACAACAAACAACAACAGCAACAACACATGGCAAACTGAAACCTGTTGGACTGCGTCCATATGAGTCAAATCAAAACACAACCAACAACAACAACAACAACAACAACAACAACAACAACATCGGCAACTGAAACACCTGTGGGACTGCGTCCATATAGTCAAAATCAAAGACCCCACGTTTGCCGTGCCCACATTTACTTCGCTCAACAGGCAAGAACATACAGACCTTGGTACAAGTGGGCTGACAAAGCTAATATGCAGAGGTACTCCTCGAATGGAAAACTAGAAGAGTTAGCTGATTGGTGAGCTATAATCAGTTCGCAACTTACTATCAATGTCACAATATTCGGCGCAGATACTCTCTTCCTCTTAGACACCGGCGCTTCCGTTTCAAGCCTACCTTCTTCGATGGTAACCAACATGTCCCTATTTGCAACTAATGTCAATTTTTCCGCAGCCAATGGCTGTCCTATCAAGTGTCATGGTGAAATATTGACATATATATGACGATCAAGAAGCTTCGTCGAGAATTTAATTGGACTTTCATAATAGCTGATATTGCAATGCCAATCTTGGGTATGGATTTTCTACACCATTACAACTTAATTATCGATTGTGGGAAGAAAACTCTACAAGACTCAAATACTTCTTTTCTAGCACCTCTTCAAGTCTCTTGCGAGGAAGTTCCTTCATTACAAATCAACGCTAATCGAAGACTCTAATATCTCATCTTTGCTTTAGGAGTTTCCATTGTTAGCGTCATCAATCGACTTGACCAACATCAAATTTAATCCAAAAGGACCTGTTCGTTACATAGAGACTGGTAATTATCCTCCAGTGTTTGCAAGACCTCGCCGTCTTCCCGAAGATAAACTCAAAGTAACAAAATCTGAATTCGACACTTTCCTGAAGAATGGAATCAATAAACCTTCCAGGTCTTCTTGGGTTTCTACGCTCAACCTGGTGCAAAAGAAAACCTCAGGAACCTGGATGTCTTGTGGTGATTACAACATATATTTGAATGCTATTACTAAAAGAGATGGGTATCCATTTCCTCACATTCAAAGTCTCTCACAACGTTTACATAGATCAACAATATTCAGCAAAGTAGACATTCCGAGGGCATATCACGAAATTCCAATACGACCGGAGGATATTGAAAAAACTACCATAACAACTTCTTTTGGTCTTTTTGAATACGTTTCTATGCCATTTGGTTTGAAAAATGCTGGACCTACTTTTCAAAGAATAATGGACTCCATCTTTAGACGCTTTCAGTTTGTCTACAAATACCTAGATGACTTGGTAATTTTTTCATCAACTCCAAAACAGCATGAAATTTTCAGTTTTCAAGAGTCTTCAAGAAAATTCTTTCATAATCAACTTACAAAAATGTGAATTCTACAAGTAATCTCTCAACCATTTGGGATATCATATTTCTTCGGAGGGAATTTCTCCTTCAGAAAAGATGTCCGAAATTTCCAAGTACCTTCTTTGAAGTATACTCTTCGAAGATTCTTGGGAATGATTGGATACTACTGGCGTTTCATCCCTTGTTTTGCCAAACTCGTCTTTCCTTTTTCAAAAAAAAGCAAAACACCAGCCAAAAGAAAAGTCTCTTACATGGACCACAGAATAAGAAGAAGCCTTCCTTGAAATCAAAAATCGACTCCACAACTCTTTCATTTTCTTTGCCGGATGTAACCCATCTTCAACTTGTAACGGATAGTAGCCAGACTCTATATATGCAGACCTTCAGATGATGGTTGATGGATAGCCAGTACCTATAAATTTCTACAGAAAACAGCTGGCAGAACAGCAACGCAAATACTCCGCTTTTGATTGTGAACTTCTAGCAGCCTACTATTCTGTTCTTCATTTCAAGCATTTGTTTGAAGGAAGGAATGTCATCTTGTGCTCTGATCACAAATCTCTCGTCTCACCTTTCTGCAGTAGGAATCAAGCAAAGGTGATCGGCAACAACGTCATCTTTCTGTCTTAACAGAATATGTCTCTACAATGAACTACCTCAGGGGAGCAGATAACATTGTGACAGATGCTTTTTCCCGGATATCCTTCGATTTACCTGTTATTGCTCGTCTTCAATCAACAGATGAAAAAACTACTTCCTTTCAGTCTCGTCTTCATTCTTACCCTCTACAAGATAATCTTAAAGTATGGTGTGATACCTCCTCAGCTTTTCCGCTACCATTTTGCCATACCAAACTTGTCGTGGAACAGATCTTCAACAATTTCATCATATGTTTCATCATGTGAGTTTAAAGTCTTCTACTGAGTCTTATGAATAAACTAAAGTATTTCTGTTCCTAACATAGATCCCGTGATATCAGATTTTGACGGTTCGCACTTGTCAACAGTACTCAACTTCTCAAAAATTCGAACGCCACACTAAACCACCTTTTGCTCCAATGGAATCCATCAAAGATATTTTGAAGACCAATACATATCGACATCGTGGAACCATTACCTCCATCCTCCTTTACTGATACTTCAGCTCCAGTCTTCAAACAAATTACCCACAAACATCGACAAGAACACACTAGTTACAGAAGTAATTAACTACTAGTGAATACGCTAACAAAATCTGTCGCATTTACTTATGCAATGGGTATCACAAGATTTGGAATTTACTCTCTATGTAATCTAGATAATAGGATCTAGAAGATTCTTGGGAATTATCGGATACTACCAAACTATCAAAATTGATTGGTTTTTATCGATTCCGGACAAGCTCTAACCAGCTTCAGCAAATGGTCAAATCGAAAGATTTCATCAATCTCTGAAGAGTGCTATCACACGGAAACAAAGCTAGTTGCTCTCTCTTCCAGTCATCATGCTAAGTCTTCGTTGCATTCCCGATGACTTTGGATTCTCTCCTTTTCAAGCTGTGACCGGAAACACACCTCTTTGTCCCTCAGAACTTCTTCAAACGCTTAAAAATAGAGCTTCATGCAAGGACTTCATGAGTAAATTTATGGCTCATATGAAACAACTAGATTTTCGACAGCTACCACCTCTTCATCTCTCCAGTGCATAATATATATATATATATATTATAAATATATTTTCCACATATGTATATATATATAAATTATATATATATATATATATATATATTATATATCACATTATAATATATATCTTATATCGTATTATGTAAATATTTTTATGTACAAATATATTATATATTATATTTATCTAAATAAAATATTATAATATATATATGTATATATATTATATATATATTTATATAATATTATATATATATATATATATATATATATATATATATATATATATATATATACATTTATGTACAAATTTCTTCCATACTATTAACACTATGTTTTTTATTTTGTAAAAAAAAAATTATACAAAAAAAATATATAAATTCAATTCAATTTCAAAAATTTTATTCAGAAAAAAAACGTTACAATTTAATCATTTTAATATAACTAACGCTTTTGTTTTTATATTATATTGTCATATATTTTACAATT
This sequence comes from Trachelipus rathkii, assembly GCA_015478945.1. Classification (NCBI taxonomy): domain Eukaryota; kingdom Metazoa; phylum Arthropoda; class Malacostraca; order Isopoda; family Trachelipodidae; genus Trachelipus; species Trachelipus rathkii. The sequence goes on along the minus strand of JABUQX010001591.1, from coordinate 7,525 downwards.
TCAAATATACAATAAATTATAAACAGAAAGGTAATTTCCCTTAGTATCTGAAAGGAGCACTACTAATTGCACAAAGTGTTGTGAGTCCTCTGGGACCCAGATAATAATAATAATAATAATATAATAATAATAATAATAATTAATAATAATAAATAATAATATAATAATATATAATAATAATATTAATAATAATAATAATAATAATAATAATAATAGTAAAATAATAATAATATAATAATAAAATAATGAATATTAAATATGTGCTGTTTAATTTGTTAATATATAAAGTCTGGAAAGATGAAACTGTTGAAGAATTTTCTGCGTCTCTCACATTTATAATTTTTGGAATAACCCTAAAAATATATTTACCTTAACATTAAATAGCAATTTGTCTAACTCAAGAAAAAATGATTAAAAAGTATTAGTTTTGTTATTGTTATCAATGTTTTGTTTAAATTGTTTTTTTTTAAAAAAATTGAGTTCCTTAATGTTTTCTCCATTTATCTTACTATACTAAATATATAACTTAGGAATGTATTAGACATATGCTGTTCATTTAGAACAACTATTTTTTTTTTTACTTATTTATATTTATTTAAAAAGGCACAAAAAAAAAAAGAAACACAAAAAAATGATTGTTTAAACCAAAATAACCAAACATATATATATAATAATATATATATATATAAATATATAATATATAATATATAATATAGTAATAATATATGTATAAAAATATATATATAAATGTATATATACTTATATATATATATACATATATATATATATATAATAGTATATACGTAATTATTATATATATATATTATAATATATATATATATATATATTATAATCTATTTATAATCTATTAACAAACTCCCAGGAAGAGCTTGCGCTCTGTCTAGTGGCCAGCTCTTCTCCCTTCTGCCGAAACTCACAAACCCTAGAACACTTCCAGAAAGCCATTTTTCTCGGCCGCAACGGTTTGTTTGCCAGTCCTCGAGAGTTAAACACTCTCAGGTAGGGTTCGCCCTTTTCAGACTTGAGAACTAGGACATTCTTCTCCCAATTAGGCCTCGATAACTCGCCTTCCTATGCTCTCAGAGAACTGCTATCTAGGCTGATAGATACCATACGCTGGTCCAAGAGTAATGCAAGGGTAAAAGGAAAGGACCGGGTTGCTAGCCTGTCGCCCGTATAACCATGCGAGAAGATCTTATATGATCTGACCGCCGACTGAAACATCCCAATCATTAAATCTTCATCGTTTAGTCTATTATTATCTTATTATTATGAGCAATGAAATCCTTTATGTTCTTCCTTTGAGCTCACGCTGAATACTTTTATCCGTTTTCGACCAAATATCACCTAGAAGTAGATATGTAATTTAATTGTGATCCAAATTATAATTCAAAAGAACTATTCCCAAATTTATCTTCCTCTCGCAGAAATATTTAGTGAATCATATAAAATAAGGACTGAATAGAAAAATTTTGTAGCTCCTCTAGTTTTATATATTAATTTTATTTTAATTTTATTTGATTTTAATTTCGAAAATATTTGATCAAATAAATTTTTTTTAAAATATTTTATTCAGTTTGGTTCAAATTTCTTCATCACTTACTAAACAATAAAATGCTTCAATTAATACTACAGTAACTCTCTAAGTTTTCATTCTTTCTTCAGCCTCTTCCCACCCTTCGCTTGTTCTTCTCATTGCTTCCTTCCCCAGCTGTTCACAATGGCATATATATATTTATGTATTATTTATATATTATTCATATATCAATATAAATAATATTATATAATAATACTATATAATATATATATATATAATATTGATATTATATTATATCTATAATTATATTATACCGGTATGTTTAATAATTTTTTTGTGTTTATAAAAAAAAATACTATATTAGTATTATATATTATATATATTAGTATCTGAATAAATATTAATATATTAAGATAAATTGATTAAATTTGTTTGTTGTATATTGAAATGATATATCATGTTTCAAATAAAAACCTATCAAGTTTTGTTAATTAGCGTTGCATCCCGTATACTTCCTTCTTAATAATTAATTTATTTAAATTGTTTTATTAATATTATACGTACTATTATAATTATATATATTATTGTATACTTATATTATATTAATATATTATATATTATATATATCACTATATATATATAATTATATATACTAAATATATATATATATTATATTTTAGTTTTAAAATATGCCTTTGAAACTCTAACAATATATAGTAATTATATATAATAAGTATATATATATTAATATATATACGAGATATTTTTATATATAGAAAATAAAATTTATTTTTCCTTATCAACTATAAAATTTTGAACATTTCAATAGAGTTTTTATATCATCTCTCTTCCCATTATCACTTTGGGAGTTGAGGGCTTGTAGGGGGGTTGTGCCGCCGCGTCACGGAGTTTGCCGCCTCTTTTTCCTTGTCATTGTAAATATCTGCAACCCTCGCTGGTTTAAATCTAATTTTCACTTTGTGAAACATCACCTCTCCTCCTCTAAACGCATCTCTTTTTTTTTTTTTTTTTTTTTACGAAATTTTTGGTTTTTTGATCTTTCTAAGGGAGACCCAGTTCTGCTCCCTCTTCCTGGCTCAATCCTCAATTTTGAGCAAATGGCGGTTGTTGTGCCTAGGTGAGCAATAATGTTATTTGTTCTCGTGTCTCTGATTTGAAGTCTTCAGAATTTTGTGCTCTATGGCTCAAACTTTCCTGTCAATCTACTACTAATTTCATTTGTTCTGTAAAAAATCTGTTCCTAACTCAACTTGACTATTCCTAAATTCTGCATCCTTAATTCAAATTCAGAAACTTTCTCTTTTCTTCTCATCTCCCTGAAATCATCATTCTTGGTGATTTCAACGTTCAGCACAGCCAATGCCTTTCCTATAATTCTCAAAATACAGCTTGTGAACTTACTTACCACTTTTCTATCCAGAATGAAATCGAGCAGTTGGAGCAGCTCCCTACCCTTATCCTGATCGTCTTGGGGATGGACGCCTCATTCTAGACCTTTTCCTTTTCCTTTCCCCCCCTCTGGTTTTCTCTGGTCACCTTCTTATATTTCTTTCCTGTTCTATCTCTGCAAGTCTTCCGCAGGAAAGACACCTGGCAACGGCGATGAAACGTTTTTGGCACTTCGGTGCTGGTAACTAGGCTAGCCTTCGGTCATACTTCTTTGATATCCCATGGAATGACTGCTGCTTCAATCGGAGGGCTTTTACGAAGTGTGCTGAGAGAATTTCCGAGGTGATTTTCTCTAGCAGGGAGGCGTAGATTATATATTCTTTCCCTTCAACTAAATCTAACAATTCTTGGTTTAACTCTGCTTCTTCTTCTTCGTGCTATTCACCACAGGGACACTTCCTTCAGGAATTTACCTTCGTCTTTAAACTCCAGAAGAACACGCAACTTATATTTTATTCAGGAGACCTACGAAATCTATTCTCAGTGACACTACAAACTCTTTTATCAGTAGAAAATGCATTAATCTTACTGATTCCTCTTCCTCGCGTCCTTTTTGACATTTTTCAATGAAAATGATGAAACCTTTGGACTACATTGCTCTTTAAATTTATTTTGTTAAATTACTGTTTTTTATTTAAAGTTTACGTAAAGCCGTAAAGGAGCGAAAAGTTAAATTATGTAGCAAAAGAAGTAGATGTGTTTGTGAAAGGAAAAGAGAACGTCTCGGCCACCAGTACACTGCCACACATACTGCTGATTGTCAACATCTATGTTGAAACCCTTCAGAGCACTTGAATAAAAAAAAACTTATTTCGTGTGTTGGTACCATTCTTTTGAGGAGATTGCGGAGTCAATTAAATTTCCTAATATTTAAGAAAAATTGGGAATATACTCACTTTAATGTGTTATCTGAACATGATTGGCCATCATCTAAAGAACAATTGAAGTTTTGTTCCCAAAATTCTTTGAACCAAGGATTTCTTGTATTATTTTTAGGATTCAAATTTGTAAAATATCTTTTGAAACGTGGAAGATTCAAAGCCAAAGGCTGAATACTTATTGAGTTATCGAGTCTATCACCAAATTCATCTAACTATAAATAAAATTATTTTAAGTTACACCTTTGGTTTTTATACTAAATATTAATTAAGCAAATTCAATTAGGATTCTTACAAGTCAAATCATGTAAATTAAAATAACAATTATTATTTCCTGGGAGCTAATTTGACATAATAAAACAATTTTCACGTAATCAAGCTTATATAAATATGAAAATTAATTAATATAACCTTAATTAATTTTCCTTGAAATAATAAAATTAATGAAGAGAAAATAACTTTTAATCCAAATAAGAAGGGTGGCCCTTACCGTTTTTGACTGAGAAGTCCAGGCGTCAGATCCAATCCAAAGGTAACTTTTAGAATCGTTTTCGAAAGCTTTTAACACTTTCTTCGCTGGTTCCAAGTCAGCAAATAAAACGATGACTGTCGATAATAATAATAATAATAATAATAATAATAATAAAATAATAATAATAATAATAATAATAATAATAATAATAATAATAATAATAATAATAATAATAATTAAAAATATTCGAACCGTTTGTCTGTGTCCTGTTCCTCACACTATGAGCAATATCTTCAAACACTTTTGGATCATCTTCAGTATGAACGGCATGAGGGGAACTTGCGAAACAGACAGATGATGTCCTTGCTTTGTCTGTCAGTTCTTTGTATCCACCAAGACCGTATTCATCGTTACTGTAGATGAGCGAAGCGTATGATATGTTCAAATACCTGACAATAGTTAATAATAAAATATAAGAGTAATAATTTAAATTATTTCCTCTTACTCAAAATAAGCTCTCAAAATACCATTCTTTTTGGTAACAATTACCACAACTCAAATGAAATTACTAAAGCATGAAATATTACAGTGAAAATGTGGAGGATGTGGAGGAAGGATGGGAATTCATTATGTACAACAATAAATGAACAAAGCTCTTTGAAACTTACTCCATGATTTTTATAATGACTTCTGCTTGGTTGTTGTCTGATGGAACAGTTCTCAAGAAATATGGAAACTTCTTTCGATTTCTGAGGGACGCTGACGTGCTTCGGTAACTTATTTGAGGAACTTTGAACAACCGAAGAACGTTCGCTATCTAAAGAAGAATATGACCATATTTAACTTTCGATTTTTTTTTCTTTTTTATAACATGCTTGTAGTACTTTACAAATAGTGACACAAATTACCGTTAACAAAAATGTATGAGAACAAAAATAACTTTATATATATATATATATATATATATATATATATATATATATATATATATATATATATATATATATATATATATATTTATATATATATATATATATCAAAACTATAATATATCAATAAGTACATATATATATATACTATATATTATAATAATATATATATAATACCTATGATTGTATATATAGTATAGCTTATAATATAATATAATATAAATATATATAATATTGGCTATTATATTCATATACTATATATATATAATATATATATATATATAATAATATATATATATATATATATATATTATACTATATGAATAATAAAAATATACTAATATATATATATATATACTATATAGCCTATATATTATATATTATTTATATATATACTAACTATATATATATATATATATATATATATCTATATACTATACTATATATATATATATATATATATATATATATATTCACCCTATTTACCTAAGCTGATAATTCATAGATCAAAACTCTCTTAGATATGTGACGGTCATATACTCATAATCTGATTTAAAAATACTGCATCAAGGTCAGACAGAAAGGGTATATATTTAATTTGCAAAGGGATAAGATGTTCATGAGTAAATATGAAAAACAAAATACCCTAACTGACGGACAGTTAAAACTGAATCCGTTATGAAAAAGAAGAAGGAGAATTCGCATGGAGTTTGGTAAATAGAAAGGAAGTACTTTGGCAGGTTTTCCATATTTTTTTTTCTTTTTTAGTTTTGTGTTACAATATTTTTTTTTTCTTTATTAAGCAATAGCCTTGCTTCGAAATGGGAGAACTATTACTTATGAATAATTAATTGTCTATGAGTGAATGGCCAATACTCTAATTTTTTATATCACATGTTTCTTGGGAAAGTCAAAAAACACTGATAAAACAGAAATAAACTTTTTTTTTTTTTTGTTACATGGGTAAAATAGAATGTTTCTTCTCAAAAAATGGTGAATAATAAAATAACCTTGGATTTTCTCTATTATCCATAGTTATTTGGTAAATAACCAGAACAAATCTAAACATTTTATTATCTTACCGACTAGTTTCGGATGAATCACACATCTACCCATTATCAAGGCTTAGATTATAATGAACAAACAATATAACATAATTTTAAATAAATAATACTTAAAAAAATTACATAAAAGTTATATATGAATAAATAAATAAACAGAAAAAAATTAATATTTGCCAATATAAATAGTAAAAAGTACAACTAAGGGACCAAACTCTACTTCAGTATAAAATATTTTCTGTATGTAAATTTTCATTCAGCTTTGGAGCGTGGTGCCAAATATATAAAGATTCTAAAAAATGGAGGTCAGGTTCTCTTTCAAAGTCCAAAATATTGAAATTTGAATCCTGTTTAGGATGATTTTTCTGAAGAGAATGAGAATTGATCGCCGAATATGGGGGATGGTGCAAATGTTCCAAAGTTCTATCAACTAATGGTGGCCGTATAATTAATAAGCTCTTTGTGCTAAGTTTCAAATTTTGTGCAACATTTGGTAGCTATAGTGATCACCTAAGAAATTAATATCTGAATTCACCAATAAAATTTTATTTTAAGGGTGAAACCCCGTTTTCGGATTCGCTTCCCACATCGTGTGGGGATCTTGCCGTTTCTGAATCCTCTGGAATTATTCTTCGTCATCGTTCCTTCACCATACTCTGTTATGCACTCTGTTTTTGTCTTTATTTCTTCTTTTTTCGTCTGAGACCCAATCCTGGGGGTTTTCAGATTGCCCGTAGAAACTTGAAACCTTCATTACCGAGTTTTACGGGTTCGTTAATATATAGAAGGACATCTCATTTGACCCAATATATGTTTATTTCAACAATCGGCACAGCCCTGAAACTGGCTCCGACTCAGTACTCAGCATCATGAGCCTTCTCACTCTCCGACTTCTTCTGTTTCTTTCTTCATCCCTCCCCCATCTTCCTTTGTTATGCATTCCATGCGTTTGTCCTTTTTTTCTTCTGACTCCGGCTCCGGCTCTGGCTCTAGCTCATTGCTCAGACATATGAGACTTCTCAGTTTCTGATTTCTTCTTTTTTCTTTATTTTTTATCCTTCCTCCATCTTCTCTAATGCAATTCATGCATCTCTTCTTTATTTCTCAAACATCGAATTGCTTCCCCATGACTCTAAACCACCGCACGCCACTGATAT
>JABUQX010001590.1:7500-27709 GCA_015478945.1 Trachelipus rathkii | reverse complement strand
AAATTTTTTTTATCCTTTCATACGACTTTTACTTCTATAGACATCCGAATTTTATTAGCGCAAGAGATTTTTAATCTATGTCTTTTGGGGCCATCCCTCGCAAAATTTTCTTGTTCCTTATGTCCATCCTTAACTATAAAGGGCGTATACAATAGTTTTCCGTAAAATATGTAAATTAAATTGTGGAACTACATACCTATGTATTTTACTAATATTTCAGTCCTAAAGTCTTTAAACACGTTATTTATATACGTTAAATTCGTGAATTATATTGTGGGACTACATACGTTAAATGAGCAAATTAAATACGTTAAACACTTGAATTATATTGTAATTGGGATGAGAATTAAATAAACAACGCAAAATGAAATGAAAATGAAAAAAACTACAACAAAATATAATTGAGAATAAATAAAAAAGAAAAATGACAACTATTATGCAACACAGGGGTATAAGTATAAAAAAAGGTATAGATTAAAAAGAAAAAGTAGGGTAGCTTGAAAAAAGCAAAAAAAAAAAAAAAAATTATATTTTGAACGATTTCGGTAGCGGCCATACGTGTATTTTCTAATAATGTCCCTTTTCAATAAGTTCGGTAGTATATGTAGTTTCTTATAATAAGATATAATATATTGATGATATATAATATTGTTATTAAAATAGTATATAACAATTATATATAAGTATAATACAGTAATGTATTATAGTAGTATTAGGTATATATAGTATAGTATATATATCGATCACCCACCTTCCTACAAAAAACTTGGAGGATAAGGTAGATACCGATACATGCGGTTGAACAGAACATGTAATTGAAAAATATGACCGCAATCAAAAGGAAAGCCCAAGCCTTACCGCCCCTTTATATTTTAGTAAGAACTCGCCCACTCAGAAAAATCACCCTACAAGCTTCACGGGACAGCGAGTGGCCCTCGACTATTCGCTCATCATGTGAGGTTCACCCTTGATCAGGGGGGGCCACACAACCCCTGCACAAACCACATCACTCCGTATTATGCACCTTATTCTTCTCAGCCTCTGCCGCCCAAAACTCTTCAATTCCCCGCCCTTCAGGCATCTTTAGCCACTCGAATCCACTTTTTTCGGAGCCTCCTCCCAGCCGTTCGATTCCCAGCACACCACAGAAGGTATACATCCGGCTCTAACAACGCTACTAGTCATTATCCTTCCACATGACTAAATCAACCAAGTGACCTTGGATTTATGTTCTTTCGATTTTAAATTAGGCCTCTTCAAAAACACTTAGACAACCCCCCAAGACTTTGCTAATTCTTCATTCCTCAGAATTTTATCATTCTTTCTCATTTATAATCTTCTCTTTTAACACTTCCCTGCCACCCACATCTAATCTTCCATAACCTCATCCATACTATAATTGAATAACCGTCCAAGAGCGATAACAATCGCCTGCCTTACTCGCCGATTAATATTAAACCACTCACTATTCAATCAGTATTAATATCTTACACACGCTGTCACGTATCGTGTATACATACTGTTTAATTCCATTCAAAAGCCTTCCCCCAGCACCAAATATCACAAACACCGCTGCCTAGAGCAATCCCCTATTAAATCCTATCATACACCTGTTGGCAAATCCATAAAACCTAACTACAATTTATTTGCTTCTCGTGCTCATTTTCTCAATCATCTTGTTTCAATGTAAAGATTTGATCCTCAATCCCTTACCAACTTCGAGACGCGACTTTGTTGTTATCATCAGATTCCTCAGTTTTCGCTCGACACACCTCTTTCACACGCAGAAATTACCAGGCACATATATCTCCACTAAACAGCTCAATACTAAAACACTAATTCCGCCTCATATAGAATATTGCTGCGAGTTAGCCCCGCTTATCCACTTACCCTTATGAATAAGTTAGTACTGCATTCTCCAATCCTCTCGGACTTATACCCTCCACAAAAGCTTGTTACAGCACTCCAATCCATGCTCCAATCACCATTTCGTCCTCCGCTTTGATCCATATTCATCGTTATGTAAATTGTATATAATGAACCGCCAGATTCAACTTTCGCATTCTACCTATTACCTCCTCGAATAATGAATCATCCCAAAAACCTATTCCTTCTTCCCGCCAACAAACCCACAAATACGTCCGACTCTCACCTCGTCATTTAGCTGCCATTGTTATACAGATATTTTCAAGTGTTTCTCCAATTTTATAGTTTCATAAGCTAACTATTTCTATTTATTTGAAATTTCCTATTCATTATCTTCTGAAGTATATATAATGATATGTTATGAATAGTATATATAATTATATTAGAGAATAATATAAATAGATATATATGATATAATGATATATAGTAATAAGATATAGTAATATTAAGTATAATATATATTTATATATATAGATATGAGAGTATATATATATAATTATAGTATATATATGATATAATATATTAGTATCATATATATGATATATATAGTATAAATAGCTATATATATAGTATTAAGTATATAGTATATATATACATATATAATATAGATAAGTATTATATATATATATATATATAATAGATAGGCATATATATAGGGTATATAGCGTAGTATATAATATAAGTTACATATAAGTTATATAATCTTTATAGTGTTATTAGTTAGTATATATATAGTAATTATATATATATGTAGATATAAGAATATATAATATAGAATTACAAATGAAAGTAATTAGATGATAGTATAATAAAGCGAATATTGTATATATATATCATATGATGGATATATATTAGTATATATATAATAAGATATGTAGTATATATGTATATAGTAATAGAAGATATATATAGTAAATATTATAATAGTATATATTATATATAGATATGAGATATATATATATATAATTATATATATATTATAATATATAGTTATGTATGATATATATATATATATAATATATATATATAATTATATATATATATATATATTTATAATTAATATATATTTGTACATAGAGCGCAGTCTACATTTAATACTTTTTAATAAAAACGTAAACATTGCACCGATTCCACTGTCTCCAGCTTAAAAAAAGAAGAATAAAAATAAATAAAATAAATCTAAAAAAAGAAAAAAATAGCTTGCTCAAAAGGTGACAGGGGGGATGTGTGTGAGAATAATTATCTCGAAAGTATGAAAAAAAATCACTGAAAGTGAGGGAAAATAAGATCTTAAATGAAGAGAATTCATCTAAGATGAGAAAATATATTCAAATAGAGAAAATACCTGCCTGGCTCAACACTTTCATCTTCGAATTTTGTTACGTAAAACTTTTTTATGCTTCGTTATTCTTTAGAGACTCTATATCCTTTAAAAGAGTTTCAGTAAAGCTCCTTGAGAAACAGGTTAAGATGGTGATTTTGATGAGAAAATAATAATAATAATAGATATATAATAATATTGGAATTAATAATAATATGAATAATAATAAAAAAATAATAACTAATAATAGTTAATAATAGATAAATGACAAATAACAAATAACAATTAACAATAACAATAAACGAAAACAATAAAGAAGATGGGAGTTAGAATAATTCAAAAGATTGAATAATAATTAATAATAATTAGAACAATAATTAAAAATAATACATTATAAAAAGTAAATAATAGATTAATGATAATAATAATAATAAAATAATATGGATAAGAATAATAAGAATAATAATTAATAATAATGAATAGAATAAAATAATAATAATATATAATTAGATAATAATAGTAGTAGTAATAGTAATAATAACATGAATATATAAATAATAATAATAATAATAATAAAAATGGAAAATAAAACGTAAAATAAAAATAAAATGTATAGAAAATAAAAATAAAAATAAAGATAATTAATAAAGAATAAAAAATAAGTAATAATAATAATAATGAATAATAATAATAATAAATAAATATAAATAATTATAAAAAATGAATAATAATAAGAAGTATAATAAATAATAATAATATAAGTAAGATACATAAATAAATGATAAAAATTAATATAAAAATAATAAATAATGGTTATAAATAAATATATAATAATAAGTAATTTCAAAATATATATAATATTGCAACACACACAGTTAAGATAAATATAAAGAGTAGAATAATAGAATAATAATTATTATAAACAATAATAATAATAAATCAATAATAATAATAATAATAAAATTAGTAATAATAAATATAATACCATTTAAGTATGCAATATAAAATAATAATAATAAAGATAAAAAAATAAATAATACTAATCCGTTTTCTTTCAGATGGTAATAAACAAGTCTATTTGATTAACATTTCAGAGAAGAAACAAAAAATTTTGAAAGGCTACTGTAAATTCTGTTGATTATCATAAGGAATTGAAACTAACTGATACCAACATTAAGTTCACTTCTGTTTTTCGTTCACGTTTCTAAAAGAAAATCTGAAACAAATAACATTGATTTACGACTTGTTCAAGGGTGGGAGCAGAAAGAAGGATAAAAAAGAGTCAGAAGAAATAAGTTCACTCAATGATATAGAGTATAATATAATAATAATAATGAATAAATTTAATAATAATTAAAAATATAATAAAAGTCAGATAAGTTAAAAATGAAAAAACCAAAAGCCATAAAAATTAAAAATGCAATAAAAACTAATAATAAAAAATAATAATAAATAATAAATAATATTAAAATTTAAAAAAATATAATATTGAAAATTGAGTGAATAATAATATCGTATATTTTCTTATAATAGATTATAATAATAGATACTAAATAATAATAAAAAATAATTAATAATATAGACGGAATAATAATAGAATTTAATAATAATAAGTAAATGAATAATATAATAAATAATTCAATACATAAGAATATTAAATCTAAACCAAGAAAGGTGAAAAAAAATAATAGTACCTGATAATCATAAAATAAATAATAAGATGCTTAATATAGATAATCTGATAATATGATGAGGCGATATAATTCAATGCTTTTGTAGTTAAAAGCATCTTCATCAGAAGAAACAAAAATATTTTTTTGGTTTCTCTAAAGAAAAAGACATTCTTGTCTCTAAAAGTACTACGCACTCCAGAAAATGATGAAAGACTAGACTACTTAGGAATTTACGCGTCCTCATGACCTCACTTGTTAAAGAAGGAACGTTAAAGCAAAAATAATAAACTTATTTAGCAATATTTCTGAGTTCCTCGAGCAAAAGAGTAAATCATGAAAGAGAGTAAGAAGGAAATAATAGAGCTGTCGAAAACACAGGTGGAGAAAAAGGGGAGTAAGCTTGGCAGGATCTTTTCGGATGAGGCTGACTAATGAATGTCATAAAAATTGTTCTTCAACGGTGACAAAGTTTGAGCGGCGTAGCTTTTTGTTTAGCCCGCATCGAGTGGTAGAAGACTTCTCTTTATGCAAATAATTTTTGACTGTTTGGTATGTTAACGGTGTGAGTGAGTGTATTAACATATAGTAAAATAGTATATATATATAATAATTATTATATAATGATATTATATAGTATATAATATAATATATATATATAGTTATATATTAATAATAAATATTATACATTTTATTATATTTATTATAGTATATATAATAGTATATGTATATAGTATATAGTAGATAGTATATATAAAATAGTAGATAGAATATATTATATATATATATTTATAGTATATAGAAAGAGGAGAAAGGAGAGAAAGAGAGAGAGAGAGATAAAGAGCGAGAGAGAGATGAGAAAAGAGAGAAAGAGGAGAGAAGAAGAGGGAGCGAGAGAGACGGAAGAGAGAGAGAGAGAGAGAGAGAGAGAGAGAGAGGAGAGAGAGAGGAGAGAGAAGAGAGGAGAGAGAGAGAGAGAGAGGGAGCGAAAGAGAGAGGTGAGAGAGAGAGAGAAGAGAGGAGAGATAGAACAGAGAGAAAGAGAGAGAAGAGAGAGAGAGGAGGAGATGAGAGAGAGAAGAGAGAGAGAAGAGAGAGAGAGAGAGAGAGAGAGAGAGAGAGTAACGTTAGCTGTTACAATATCGTCGTTACCTGTAACACGGTTATATTTGCACCGAAAAATTGACCATTGATAGAAAGCAATTTTTAAACCCTGCCCAAACATAGGATCCTGTAAAGGTTACATTAAGCGTGAAAAAGGATGTTAACTGATGATCAATAATTTTATTCACATTAATTTTAAAAATAGTCGTTGCGTTTGCAAACGCTTGCAAAGCATAGGAAATGGTATGAAGGTAGTTTGGTATTCTTTGGGATATATTATTATAAGCTAGCTTATAAGCTAGATTTTGAGCTTAACCAAATAACCTTTTCAAATTTTGGGCTTTGGGCATAGTTAAAACTACATATATTAAGACTAGAGCCGCTATTGTGGCTCAATGGAAAGGGCGCGGGTTCGATACCTAGTCCGGGTCCTAGGTAGAAATTAGCTAGAATAGGGCTAGAATAGAATCTAGAATATGACTATGCCCGTGAGGAGTAAACTTTTATTAAAAAAAAACCGCTAAGTATACAAGAAGTTTCTATCATATTATTAGAGTTTATTTCTCCTGCAGAGATGATATGCCCAAAAAAAGCAGACGCATTTCTGCAACTTTGCATTTTTTGGGCATATCATCTCTGAAGGAGAAATAAACTCTAATAAACTCTCTGCAGAAGAAATAAACTCTAATAAACTCTCTGCAGGAGAAATAAACTCTAATAATATGATAAAAACTTCTTGTATACTTGACGGTTTTTTTTTAATAAAAGTTTTTAATAAAAGTTTAGCCCTATTCTAGCTAATTTCTAACTAGGACCCGGACTAGGGATCGTACCAGCGCCCTTGCAGAAAGTAGTCAGTACTTTTTAGAAGGAATTGAAAATCTGGCCTGAAAATGAGAGTCAGGAGTCGAAAGTTGGAAAATATCTAACTCCTAACTACCAATAAATATAAATTTCAATGTTGAAAAATCATGCCTAATGATAAAATTACAAAATAATAATAAAAAAATTATTATAAACTTTTTCGCAATATATATATATATATATATATATCAGTATATATATATATAAGTATAATGACTGAGTATATATATAGTATAATTAGGTTATATAATAGTATATGATAATATATATATATTATATTATATTATATATATATATATATATATAATTAGTTATATATATTAGTAATAGTATATAGTAGTATATAGTATATAGTAGTATATAAATATCATAGTAAATATATATATATATAAGTATATATATATGATATAGTAATATATTATATATATATATAAGATATCATAATGTTAGTATACTTATTTAGAGTATAGTATATAGAGTATATATATAGTATATATTATATAGTATATAATATATTATATATATAGTATTATATAGTATATTTATATTTGTCTATATAAGTATATAGTATATATATATACTATATATGTATATATATAATATAGTATTGATATATAGTAGTTATATCCCCTAAGCCTAGTATATAAATTAATTTAGGGTATTTATAGTATTATTATATATAGAATATTATAAATATGATAAATCAAACCAGTATTCTGTATGAATTACACAGAGGTGTGTTAGCTGGCAGAAATTATAGTCAATATTTCACTATTACATGAACTACAACCGTGAATACAGCTTCAGAACTTTAAGATGAGAAGGCTTTTGGAATGATGGTCACAAAACAAACAAGTTTTACTAAAAGACGTACACATCGACAATTATTTCTTTATATTTGACACAAAGAAACTTCGTCAATCTCTAAAATTATTTCCTAAATGGACAGGCCTCTTTCTAGTTAAATACCTCGTCCTTTTCACATGCCTAGATACCTTAAAAGAATTCATAGTACATACAGACAATGTTAAACTAGCCCACAGCTCGCCTCCCTCAGTACCTTCACAACCAACCAACTCAAATCAAACACACATTCAACCATAATCTCGTTCTTCACCCAATACCTTCACACAACACCAACCACCCCGGCAAGCTATCCTACTTTATCCCCCACCGATTCCCCCTTTCTCCTCAATCACCAACCTCTCCTTCTAATACCACTTTAATTCCTCCTACCTATTCGCCTCCTTCTTCACTCCCCCATCAACCCCTATCCCTCCCCAACCATCAACTCCGCCCTCTCATATCCCACCACTTCAAGCTACATCCCTGCAAACCACGCCGACAGAATCACTGAAGACTACATACAACTGATAACTACAAATTGATTATTGAGCAGTCACTAAAAAACAAGCAACAAAGCGAGAGAAATATCCCTCGGCGCACTTTCACTAACCAGCGAGATAATATAATATATATAAATAATAATAAATAAATTATATAATTATTCAATCAATGAGCAACTCACAAAAAAAACGTTTTCCTGACACACTGACATATAAACTACAATATATATATATATATATATATAATATAATATATTAATATATATTTATAATATATATATATATATAAATAAATTATATATATATATATATATATATAATAATAATATAATAATATTTTGAGTAGCTATATATATATATATATATACTATATATATAATATATTAATAATTAATATACTATATATATAATTATCTACGTATACCTATTATGAGTAAGGGAAATATTACACAACTTACCACTGAGGTCAGATGTAATTACCTATCCAATCTATTAGGTAAATATGGATGTATAGTAAGTACATGCACATAGTAGCACTATTATATATATAATATATCACCATACTATACCAAATAGTTACTGAAGTTGCGGAATTTATTCCTATATCATCATTATCTGATGTTGACTAGTTCTCAATACTTAGTACTCCTATCCCAACACAACTAATAATAATAACAGATTAATTATTATTATACTTCACTATCTAAATAAAGAATAAATAAAATAATAATGGTATAGAAAATGGCGGATAATACTAGCTGATATATGTCTACCGAAGACAGCTCTTTAATATGAATATAGGTATATTAGGCTTCACAAAAATATACGCCCTTTTCCTCATACCTTCCCTCATTATTCCAGCATTAAGTGGACATTGAGAGTCAACAGACTCTTCGCGAGTGCACTGGTGATGTGTGATGCGAGCTCCGCCGATATGCGGAGTAATAAATGATGATGAGCGCATCCGAGTGCGCTGTATGCGGCTGCGTGATGATAGAGTAGAGTGAGTCTCCTGTGTTATCAGCAGATTAGTCGACACTTCATTCTACCTTGACATATTATAATTATATATAATATTTTCATCTTCAATAAAATCTATATATATATCTCTCTATATAATATATATATAAACCTCGATCTTACTTTATTGCTAAACTACAGAAACTTTAGGTTTTTATGAAAGCGTTCTATGAATTCAATGACTCATATACTGTTGAGACTCTCCTACTATTTCTTTATCCTATCAAATTTACATGCATCTAAAAATAGGCAGTTTGTGCACCATATGTATGTGCAATGATAACTATGTTTACTCCTATATGTTAGTTACTTTTAGATATTTGTAAGTATTTTCTACGAATATAAACAATAAAACATTACATATACTTATACATCTCTATAGTCTATATCACATTTCTCATTATAAATCCACATTCTAGTGATTTTTCAACGAGACTAACATATATATAATAGTACACGGAGTCATAATTAATTGAGATCTACTTATAAATTCCTCTGAAGATATGAAAGTATTTAGATGAGTAACTATGCACTAACCTAACTTTATTCATAATTACCGATTGAATTACTTAGAAGCAGTTGAGGCAGCTCTACTAACTTACGTATATCCTCCTGCATCGTCTTTGAGATGAATACTCAACATTCCTAGACACTTTTCTCACTATAATCTCTAATTCCTTATCCTTATTTCTGTTTATTCCAAATCTTATTTCCTCCTCCTTTATAGTTTCCCTCAGATGAGTCTCATAATCTAGTTGTTCTATGTTACTAATATCTTCAGAGTTCACTTTACGCGTAAATAACCCTATCCACTGAGCATAATCTGACTAGAGAAAACGTCGTTGTCTACTATACGGTGCTGCTACATAGTGTAGGACTTTATATTCAAGTAACGTAACTTTACATTTTATTTAATCCTACATAGAATATAAATACTAGACTTCCGGTATGAAATAGTTTTCCTCGGGGTGTGCAAATGCAGAGAGCATAATTATCTCTCTAGCAGATAGAGGCCGTGCACCTTTCATAGTCATTACATTTCTCTCCTACCTCTTCACAGTCATACAGCCTGACAGTGATGAAGGCCAACCCTCCTCGCTCATCTTGTTTGATTTAACTCTGCTTGTTCTCGTTCTATATAGCTGGCCAAACGAACACATTGCGCGCCATCAATCCGTCCATGTGCAGGAAGCAATATGGTGTCTATATCATTACAATACTCATTACAGCACTAGGTCTCTCCCATTCCCCACCTTCTCGATTCATTTTCATCCCCTCGCTCACTACCCACGGTCTGTCGCAATACTCATCATTTGCTCTCCACTGATTGACGTCAACTCTCTCTCTCTCTCTCTCTCCCTCATCTCTCTCAGTGTCTCCACATCTCATATACAAGCATTGCGTCTCTCCATTATTCACACAATCATTAGGTTAATCTTTACTGGCTCCTCTTCTCAATCCATTTCTTACATTTTCATTAAAACAATTGTAACTCTAACTTTGCGTCGGCGATTCTCTTTCTGACGGGCAACAGAGGTCGGGTATTGCGAGTCTTCATGTGTTATCACTCTATGTAACCCACACACACCTTTTGCCAAACTTTGCTTCTAATTCCACTTAGACGATCTCATGCTTATTCTTTCTTCCTCCCACTCCTCTAACATATTTATGTCTAAGGTTGTTATTCTTGAAAAGGTGTTATTCTGCTTTTTCAGAGCTTAAAAATAAGAAGGCTTACGGTTCTGATGGATTTTCTCCTATAAGTTCTCTCAAAAACTTGTGCTTTCAAGCTTGCATCTGCCTTGTTAAATATTCCCGTCTCTGTATTTCTTACACCTTTGGCCTTTTTTTCCTTAGCTGGAAATGGTGCTTCTGTACACGAAAAAGGGAACCAATCTCAAACCCTCCACTATCGGCCAAATCTCTCTAAACGCTCTCCTCTCATAATCACTATTTGACGATGCGAGTGCCGTGAGCGAGAGAATTGAAAACATCTCATCTTCTAATCTAATTAGTTTTCTGCTCGCCAATGCGTGCTTTCGTAAGGAAGCGCTCCTACTGTGGGCGATCTCTTTCTTAGTCTTTTCTGTTTCCTTAGTCTCTTTTTCAGTATTTGGTAATGCACCGTTCAATCCTTAAATCTATAAATACGTGCGTGTTACTCATCGGTTCTGCTTTATACTTCCCCAACTCCCTTCACTTTTCAGAAAAGACCTCTCTCTGCTGTTTCATCACATATCCAACACCTAAGCTTCCACCCAAGCTTCTACCTAAATTATCTCCCATGTTTGATACGACGTCCTTTCAGCACAATTTGAGCTTCACGATGGAGGTGTACCTCTTGACCAACTTTAGCTCTGATCTTTCTTGAATTTCTTGGGGCATTGAGAAAAGTTGTTTTCATTACTCAAAACCATCAGTCCTCCTCATTGCTGTTCACACCCACGTTAAGTACAACACATCAAAAATTTTATGGCACAGCATGCGCAACCGCGGTTGTTGAAACATTCTAAAACGGCAAAAACCGTAACCAGAGGAATGTCAAATATTTAGGAATCGCAAAGAAACCGCACGCGGCTATGCAAAAATTCAGCTTCGCTTCATCACTAATATATACTATATATATAAATTATAATATATATAATATATATATATATATATATATAATATATATATAACTATATAATATAATATATATAATAATAATATATATAATAATAATATATATATATATTATTATAATATATATATAATATATATTATATATTATTTATATATATATATATATATAATATATATATCAAATATATATTATACTATATAGAGTATATATATATATGAGCGTATATATAGATGCCATATATATATTATAATATATATATACTATCATAAATATATATATAATATATATATATAGTTTTCACAGTTGTCACCATCATTCACCGGGCAAGAGCCCTATTGCAGGGAGGGAGTGGTTGCACGCCAAAAATTTCACCAAATAGCGCAATGACGCAGATGAGCCACAGACCGCAGGCTTTAAGTGAGAGAGAATTAAATTCAGCAGGAACACAGAAGATGGATGGATTCCACAAAAACAGAGGTGCAGGAAAAAAAATGAGGAAGCAGAACGGCAGCGAACTAGATTGGAATTACAATTAATCTACAAAAACTCGTGCGCAGACACAGCACCCCTGTGCTACGAGGGCGTCGGTAAAGGTGGGTACGCGAGGGTAAGTTCCCTCGAACCACCTGCCGCTGCGGTACCTTAAAAAGAGATAAAGTACCAACATCGCGCCGAAAAGATAGACGCAAGTGCACCGACAGTACAGGAGAGTTTAAATACGCCTTTTGGCCTTGAGTCGACCCTTCCAACCAAGCCGCCTGAAACCAGACCCCCCCAGACCATGAGAAAAGTACTCCATACAAGGGCGGATAAGACCCTGTATAATGAAG
Source organism: Trachelipus rathkii (assembly GCA_015478945.1). Taxonomy (NCBI): domain Eukaryota; kingdom Metazoa; phylum Arthropoda; class Malacostraca; order Isopoda; family Trachelipodidae; genus Trachelipus; species Trachelipus rathkii. The sequence goes on along the minus strand of JABUQX010001590.1, from coordinate 15,005 downwards.
TAACTGAGAAGAGAAAAAATCTTCGCAGTCTGAAAACAGAACTCCAATTCTTTGAGGCGCCCTAGCAACCGCTGTGATGTTAGGTTTCATACATGTTTTTTGTTTAATGTAATGCGCAAAGAGTTATATTGTTAACAGGAGAACAGAGAAACCGTCGCAAAACAGAGAAGGCCCAAGTTAGAAGGTGTTTTAGGAAAGGAGATTTGTAGAATTGGGGTTTTAAAGAGTGAATTTAACAAGGATGAGAACCAACCTCACTCGGAACATTCTATCTACAGATCACAGTGAGAATAGAATCGGAAAAGATTAAGTCAAGAGGCAATTCTAGAAGTAAACAAGGGAGCAAAATTGATATGACTTGACCGAATGACGGGTCGAGTCATCCGGTCATATAGTGGATAGAATTAGATGTGCAGGTTGAGAAGATATTAATAAAAAAGTAGGAATAAAGTTGGATATAAGACCGAACCCTGAGGTACACCACCAAATAATGAAAAGAAAAAGAAGAAGAAGTCGCTCCATCAACCACCACCGATATTGAGAGAAAGTTAGACTAGTAGCAAAGAAAAGAGGAAACCCAAAAAAGGGGAGCTTAAGAAGCAGTGACGCGTGCTAGAGGAGAACCGGGGGTCGAGGAGAGTGGCGTTGTGAGTATAGCGAAGCGCGCATCACACGCAAGTCCCCCGTATTTCCTTGAGAACGCGAAACCATAAATTGGTTAAATAGGAATAGTAATTACTAGTAAACCCGTTGGACACCGAAAAGCCGAACTGGGATCGAAAAAGAGAATGAGAAATTTCTAGATGGTCTATAGAATATGAAGTTGAGAACGTTTCAAAGATCTTAGATATGATACAAGTGAGAGCTATGAGAGCTATAGGGCGATAGGATCAGAGCGGCTTCCTTTTTTCGGAATAGGTTAGACATGTAAGTAGGCTTCCAACACTTGAGAAAAGTGCGCCTAGTATTGAACATAGAAAATATATTGACGAGGAAGCTCGAAGTCCAGCCCGAAATCAACTCTCATTTCTTAGATCAGCTGGAATCTCATTCACTTCTTCCGATCGCCAGTACGCCTTTCGGCGCTCGAGGTCTACGGGCGCGATATACTTTTCCTATCTTACTGAATTTATGGTTTTTCGCCTTAGGAACTACGGGGAGAACTGCGTGTGGTAGGCGCTTGACATATCCAAAGCATTTGACCGGGTATGGCACGCGGGCCACTGCTCTCCCAGCTCCCTCCTTTGGGGTTTCCCTCCTTCTCTGTGCTTATTATTTTCTCTTTTATTCAAATCATCTGTCAATATAAGCTGTTGTTGATGGGGCACGGTCTACGAGCCCGATTCTGGTTGGTCTGCGTGGTGTTCCTGCAGCGGTTCTGTCGGTTTCGCACATTATTCGCTACTTTTCATAATGATCTTCTCACCTCACATCTAACTCTATTCACTATTATGCCGATGACTCGACCCTTCATTCTTCAACTGCATTTCATATTCTGCCTCCTTCTTTACTTAGATGCCTCTCGTCTTAATGCTTTCCGATTCTATTCTCGCTGATGTGGATGGGAATTTCTCGGGTGGGGTAGTCACTGAGCCTTCGTGAAATTCGAATTTCTCTGTAACAAACTCAACTTGCTACAAGGTGGTGAGTATCTCTCTTTCTCCGGGTAAGACACGCTTCCAAGCTTCCAGTCTCTTCGGACGGTTCTCTCGGTCTCTCTTTCTGTTGACAATTATACAATCATCTTCTGGTCTTTAGACATTAAACTAAAATAATGTCTTGGAATACCTCATACATTCAAATCGGTTGCGTAAGTGGGTCTGGAGAAGAGAACTTGGGAGTCTGTTTAGACTGCGAGATGCTTTTGTTCCTCTTTACTCATTATCCAGCTCTTACAGAGGGCTCATCCCCCTTGTACTGGAGTTATCTGCCTCAGTGATCTGCGGGGGGGTCTCTGGTTACTCCGGCTTTTGTAGATAGGCTGTTCGATTTTCAAAGGCAAAAGCTTAATAAATTGTTCCATACTTTGTCCAGTGTCACTTGGTATCCTCTCATTCTTGTGCCGTGCGCGATGTGATTTGTTGGTGCTTTATCTCTCATTGCTATAGTAGGTAACTGTATGCAGCGGGGGTGGCTCGAGGGAACTTAAGGACCGAAACGGCGGCGCGTACCACCACCTTTACTCTCCCCTCGTAGTCAAAGGGTGCTGTATCTGCACATGATTTTTGTGTTGAAATTGGTAACTCCAGACTTATTCGCTGCGGTTCTTCCTTCTTTCTTGCCACCTGTTTCTGTGGAATTCTCTCCATCTTCTGTGTTTCTGCTGAAATTTAATCTCCCCCACTTCAAGGCCTGCCGTCGGCCGACTCATACTGCGGTTAATTTAGCGTTAGTTGTTCCGAATTCTGAGGCGTGTACACCCCTCCTTGAATAGGGTCATGCCCGTTGAGTGGTGGTGACTAACTGTAAAAAAAAAAAAAAAAAAAAAAAAAAAAAAAAAAAAATAAAAAAAAACATTCTTTCAAAACTCTGGGAGAAATTCCATCCTGGCCAACCCCTTTCTAATCATGAGATTCAGGAGCCCAGAATCTCTTTATTAGATCACCAGGCAAAGACATAGACACTGAGACGAGAAGGAGGAGGAATGCAGAATCGCCAGGTGTTGAGAGAGGAAAATAGTTGCAAAAGAGATTGGACTTTTCAGTTGGATAGGTAGCAACAGAGCAATCAGAACGATAAGCGAGGAGAAAAGGCAGGATTTGGCAAAGTTGTTGAAGATGTTTGGCACAGAGGCCGTGAAAAGATTGTCAGTATGAGAACATCAAGGAGGGTTAGGACTTCGTTTGATGAAAGCCGTCTTGCTCGTCGAAGAGTATCCCTGCAACGATTTCTAGTCTGAAATTGAAAACTTTGCAAGAGTGATTAAGGAGAACGAAATTTTCACTCCCGATACGACCCGCTTTCTCTCAGCCTGAAATGTAAGTAGAACAAGCACTATCGATAACAATGGATTTGCAATGGTGAGATGAAAGATTTATCGACGAAAGGAAATGAACTTGCTTCATACGCCCGGTCAACGATGTGACAAGTCCCACTTTAGTGAAGAAGCCCAAGCGGACAAGACGTTAAAAGCAGCCGATTCAATTACTAAAATGTTTAGCGTAGAGCGCCGACAAGGCCGGCCCCAGAACCACCGCCGATAAAGTGGCAGAAAAAAAAAGCATAATGCAGGATGGAATGTTGGAGAGAAAGTATTAAATCTAAGAGATGATAAGATTAAAGGGATTTAACCAATAGGAGCGAAAATGGTATTTATAGAGATGAGGACTAGTGGTGAATATAGGTCAAGTGTGTTCAAGAATTGTTGGGACGATCGGTTCTTTGATTAGTTGCTCCAGCTCGTTGAGAAAGTGCTGAATGATTCGGCGATCCTATATATGGGAATAATATATAGTAGTATATAATATATTAAATATATACTTATGATATATATATATTATATATACTATATAATATCTAAGTACTCTAACAAATGATGAATTTCAAAAGAAAGATGTTTGGAAGTATATCAGGAGGAAAAAAGAAATACCTAAAAGGTTCATACTAGAGGTAAAAAGAGGTAAATGAACAGTTATGGAAGAGAGAAAGCACACACAACCACCGAAACTGCGTCTTCTGAGAAAGAACGCAGGGTTAAGAGGGAGAAAAGGTGAACACTGAGCTAGAATATGAACTAGGGGATGGGCTTTTGTAACTGATGAATGGAATTCGATAGGCACATGCAGCAAAGAACACGTTCCAGAATCTGTATAATTTAACAGTAGAGTGAATGAGGTGATTAGTGCATGTTGGTGGTTTGATGGGCAAGAGGAATAGGTATTTGGGATGAGGTCAATAGCAAGGAGGTGGTAAGGCGATAGAGTGAGGATAGTTGAAGGAATGGTAATCTGCAGGTATAAAGATGAAATTACTGGTAGAATTAACAAGAACGGAGGTGAGATGGTGATTGATTGGATTTGGAATGTTTAACAAAGTATTTTATAGAGGTGTAATAGTTCGAGGGATTGGAGTAGAGCCATAATATGTTTCCTTATATAGAGGTAAGGAAGATAAGGGGAACGTATGAAAGGAAATCGAGAGGAGAATTAGTTTAAAGTGAGTGTTGCAGGGACGATATATGCTGCTGGTATTTTAGTCGAAAGGGTGCGTCGAGTGACTGAAGGACTGATTGGTGAAGAAAGGGGGTGCTTTTAGATGTAGAGAGCTGTGTGGGATCAAAACTTTTAACATTGATATAAATGACTGAGAAAATGGAGAAGGAAAATAATTGTATTTAGGTTTAAATGGATTTGCAACAGGCGTATAATAGTTAATAGGGAAGCCCTATAGAGTGTTAGTAATTGTAAGGTGGTGGGTAGGCTTCTGATGGAATCAAAAGTATGGTATGACACGATAAGTGAAAGCGTGTTGGTTAGAATAATGGATGTCAAATTGATTGTTTGAATATAATAGAGGCGGGGAGGTGAAGCTTAGGGACAGTGTAATGTCCCCATGTGTATGTGCAGAATTTAGTGGAAATGGAGTGGGGTTGATGGAAAGAATTAGAGATGGGGTGCAGGGAAATGTGTTAGAATGATGGAGAATGAGTGAGTGCGGTGCCTACCACTATTACTTGCGGATGATTGTAGAGAGGAAGTTGAAGAGAGTTTTAAGAGGATTTGCGTAAAGAGACATTTGGCAAGCGTGGTGTAAAAGAGAGGAGTGGAAAAAACAAACGTAGATTAAGAGTACGGTTAATGGTTTCCTAAGTGAGACAGTCCCTCGTGTGAAGATCTATGTTTGATGGTGGAGCAGCCCTGGAAACCAACGTGTCTGATGTTTCAATTTGTAGATATAATGTGGATTGAAAAGTGAAACGGATGATGCAGAGTGTAGTAGGTAAAGTTGTGAATGGCAGGATGGTGTCCTGGTCAATTAAAATCGTTGTGGAGGTACAAAGACTAAGTTTGGATGCGCTAGGGTCTACATGAGGGTATGTTTGTTACCCATGTGTTAATGTATAGTAGTGAGACAATGGTCTGGAATCTTATAGGGTGTGTTAGTGTGAAAGAATTGGATAAATGAGTAATGAACGTATTAGAATTATGTGGTCGGAAGAAGGGGTTACATGACAAGAATAAATGAAAGTACTTTGAGATGTTTGAGACATATGGAAGAGATGAATGACAGTCGGTTTTGGTTAAGCGGAATGTATACATGGTGGTGTGTTGAATTCGACCGGCTGGAGACCGAATAAAAATTGGATTGAGTCAGTGAACGAATGTCTGAAAGGGAGAGGTGTGAGTTTGGCAGAGCGAGAAAGAAATAAGGTGCATAATAGGAGTGAATGGAGATGTTTTGTGAGGTTGTGAGGGGTTGTGGCCCACCTGGTCCAGGGGATGAACCTATATCTTACGATATGCCATAGTGGAGGGTCGCGCGGTCCCGTGAAGCTCTAGGGTGGATTGTTCTGACTGCGACGAGTTCTCACTAATAGGTATAGAGGGTGGCGGTAAGGCTGGGCTTTCTTTCGAAACTTGTGTCATATTCTTATACTACTTTTCTTTTCCCGATGCATGTCACAGATTATACTACCTCCAAGTCTTGGGGAGAAGAAAGGAGAAATTAATATATATATATATACTATATATATATATATATATATATATACTATATACTATATATATATATTATATAGTATATACTATATAATATCTAATATATATAAATATAGCTATATATATATATATTATAACTATATATTAAACTTATATATATAGTATATACATATATATATAAGTATAGAAGATATAATATATAGTACTATAGTATAGTATAGAGAGTGAGTAGAGGAGTAGATTATTCTATATAAGTATATATATAGTATAGAGAGAGTGAGTGAGATAGAGAGTAGTGAGTGAGAGATAGTATATAATAGTGAGTAATATGATATATAATATACGAGTTATAATATAATAGTAATGAGTAGAGAGTGAGTATTATATATTATTATATAGAGTATGAATCTATCGTAATACTATATAATGAATAGATAATTGCATTGCACTCACTCCAAAATATTTTAAAATAATTTATTTGCATTCTCATCTCGAAACCTCGAATGCGATCTAGAATGTTCTCGGAGAGTTTGTTTAGATCACAATTTAACAACTTCTTGTGAGAGATTGATTAGAATAAAACTAGTGCCATGCTCACAGGTACTGCCAGTAATCTTTGAGGTTGCAGTCGAAATCTAAGCGAATATTAATATTAATAGGCTCATACTTGTGAGTAATACTTCGCTCTCGAAACTCAAACTGTGTAAACGCAATCGCCAACGGTATCCTTTGGGATTACCCAGATCACGACTATTGTTCCCACTGCACAAACGCACACACCCGTATCACTTGCAATTAGCTAATCTATTCCTTGACAAAGCAGAAAAGAATGAAAAGACAAGAATATGTAGAAAGAAAAAATATAGAAAAAGAATAAAAGGCAACCTCCCCAATTACACCAGCTTTGATAATTCTCAAATTGATTGCATATATGAAAACTAATATATAAATAACAAATTATACTAGCAAAAATGTTAAACAAGTTAGTTTAACCTCATTAACAGTAAATTTTACAGAAATAATATTGAAGAGTCGATGATCTGCTTCGCAACGTTGAAATTCTTGGTTTTGCTACGGCTAGCGAAGTATCGGTCTCTTTAACACCTACTCAAAGGAACATACTACAGCCGTGGAGATATTATTGAAAGACAAAGTATGATAAGTGTAAAACTAAAGTCTTCATAATTTAAGTAGTCCTCATCAAAAAATCCATCCAACTTAGCTTTCTCCACCGACGAATGATGAATACTCAATCAAACGTTTCTTTGTTTTCCTCCGGTATCATGCGTCTGACAAATTATTTTCCAGAAGCCAAATTTTTGAGTCGTGCTCGGACCTGTCACTGAATCGTCAAATGGCAGGTGAATATCTCAGGGTCGTATTTAATGGAATTGTTGCCAACCAAATGGAATGCTATCTCCCAGATGATGTTCACTTGCTGTCAAAGACATGCTCAAACAATGAGTCAGCGAAGTTCTATCTCACCACTCACTCCATTAGCGGCACACTTTAATAATTCGACCATGGTCAGTAAGAACCTAAATAAAATACAGGCCAGAATTAAAGTTTACGCTAACTTTCAGTAATACATGAGCGTTACTCTGAAATTGTTAAGGGTTGCAAGAACTTGAATGAGTCTTCTTATGCCAGTAACGTGGCCCTGAGTAATAAAATTAGTCTTCCCATTCCATGACAATTCTCTCCTAACCAATTGTATCTTTGTACTCAGCATGTTTAAACAGATATCAAACTTGTTTGTCATCCTCTCGTATAACTCTGAAGAGAGTATTTAATATCCTCAAACAATGACAGTCAAAGAATAGAAATGATGAGAGAGAGAGAGAGAGA
>JABUQX010001589.1:0-32207 GCA_015478945.1 Trachelipus rathkii | reverse complement strand
TGGACAGTCCTCAGTGTGAAGTTATGTTTGATGATGGATGGTGACAAGCTGGAACAAGTGTCTGAGTTTAATATTTAGGGGTATATGTTGGATGTGAAGGGAACGAGATGGATGGCAGGTGTATGTCAGTAGGAAATTTGTGATGGCAGGAAGGTGGTGGGCATTAAATCGTTGGTAAATGTAAAGGGATTAAGTCTCTTGGGACGTGGCTAGGGTCTTACATGGGGTTGTTGTTACCTGTGTTATTGATAGTAGTGAGGACTATGTCTGGAATAAGAAGTTAGATCTAAAGTTCCAATGTTGTTCAGATGGACAATCTTAGGGAGTGCCTAGGTGTGAGAAGAATTGATTAAAATGAGGAATGAACTATTAGAGAGTTGTGTGGTGTGAGAAAGGGGTAAATGATCGGAATAAATGAAAGATGTTAGATGGTTTTTGGTCATATGGAAAGGGATGAATGATGAGTTCGGCTTGGTTAGGGATGTATAGTCGGCGAGTGTGTTTGGAAACCGGACCGGCTGGAGACCGAAGAAAAGTGGATTGAGTTAGTAAAAGAATGTCTGAAGGAAGAAATGTGAGTTTGGTAGAGGCGAGAAGAAGGTGTATAACAGGAGTGAAATGGCGGAGGATTGAGAGGGGGTATCGTTGTGCCCACCTGGGCCAAAGGGCAATGAAACCCTTACATTGCACGATTTTACCATAGTGAGGTCCGTCGCGGGGGTCCCATGAAGCTCTAGGGTGGGTTTTCTGTCTTGACGAGGTTCTCACTAATTAATGTACAGAGGGACGTAAGGCTGGGCTTTCCTTTTCGACTTTTGTCATATTCTTCTACTGCTTTTCTTTTCCGATGCATGACAACGCACCTTACCCCAGTCTTGGGGAAAAGAATGGTAGATAAAGAAAAGAAAGTATATATAATATATATATATATATATATATATATATATATAATATATATATATATATATATATATATATATATTATATATATATATACTATATATATATATATATTATATATTTTTTATTTATAATATAAAAAGATATACAAGAAATATATATATATAATATATATATAAGCAGCGTGCTTATATTTCATTCTTTTTCCTCTTTTTTTTCCTTTTGTTTTCTAAATTTTACTTTGCATTCAGTACTTTTTCAATTGAGTGCTGCATGAGGTTACTGCCGCCTCCTCCGCAATCTCGCTTCTTAAATAAAGGAGTTAGTAGCTGGAGTCAGAGTAGGACAATTTTAAAATGGTGGAACCGGAGTTAATACCTTACCCTCATTCCCCCCCCCCCCCCCCTTTGGCCGTTTTTTTTTACAACGCGATCTTGTGTTTATGGTATCCTCTTCCCTTATCTTCATATATGTTGCGTGTATTTTTGGGATAACTTACTTAAGTAAGTAAGGTTTTAGTTTTGTTTATAAACGTGTTAAAATCTTGGATTTCTTTTGTAAAGATCAACTTTTAAAATTATTCACTTCTAAACCTTTCATTAATCATTTTGTCAATTTAAAAGAAGTTTCCTGAGAAAAATTTATCCTCTCTGACAGAGAAATGAAAACAATCTACGTTACTGTCTTAAACAGATATTTTCTCTCTACTAATTTCCACTATGTTGAAAATAGGGATGTACCGATAGTATCGGTATCGGCAGTATCGGCCATTTCTTTGGGTATCGGTATCGGTTAAAATGGCCGATACTTGGCCGATACTTCTTACTTTTTGGGTGAAAAATTATGAGAAACTTTTAGATTAAATAATAAATCTAGTTTCGATATATATAGCTAGTTTTAGATTGTTTTTTTTTTTTCTTCGACTTCTTTTTAACTTAGATTTTTAGCGTTTCTCCAACTTGGATTTTAGCGTAACATTTACCTATTTGAATAGCCATTATTATAATTTTTACAGATTTAGCTTCCACTTTTTTAGTTGACCAATAATTTATTTTCTTTTTGTACAAATAAAACTGTTTTGATTGCGTGAGTGTTTTTAAACTTTCTCGATTATTAATATTTTAATATTACTGTAAATAGGGTTTTAGCGTTTTAAAATCCTCATTTCTCCTTTTTTTTTTTTTTTTTTTTTTTTTTTTAGGTGGTATTTTCTCTTTTTAAACATAAACACTCCTATTACACGTCTCGAGAAATTCTCGAATCTCCTAACTCGATATTGTTCTGTGACTTAAATCTTTCTCTTCCTTTCTACTACAATAATCTTTTGTGCTTCTTCTACTGTTCTCCCTAACAGAACAGATTTTCATGCTTCCTATTACTCCAAAACGTGGACCAATACAGACTTCATGATATCACTATTTTATTACTTAATTTTTATGGATTTCAGATGGAATAGTGCCACAAAAAATATCTACTGTTACCTATTACTCCAAAACTTGGACCCATACAGACTTCATGATATCACAATTTTATAACTAAAACATTAAGGATTTCAGACAGAATAGCAGTATTCCCGGAGTATCCAAAATTTTCCAGTTACCGACATCTAAGTATTTTCGTAAGACTAAAAATCTACTGCTTCCATTTACTTCAAAACTTTTACCCATAAAGAATCATTATATAGCTCTTCTTATCTAAAACATTATGGATTTCAGATTGAAATGCATTACACTGGTCAACAAATTTTGGGAAATTTTTCGTAACTGAATACAATTAGGTGTAACTATACGTATGTTTCATGCAGATTCCAAAAATGATTTTAGAATTCTTGCATCACGTATAGTTTTTGAGTTACAAAAAAAAATTATTACTATCCAAAGTTAAGGTATAATTCCTCCAAATATGCGTATGTTGTAACAAAGATATATTATTATTATTAAACTTGACTATAAAATTAATTAATTTTATAGTCAAATTTACAGAGTTAAGATGTCACGAGTAACAAAACATGTATGTATAATGCATTACCACATAAAAATGATATATATTTACCTTAATTTTCCTGAATTTGTGCCACATTGAACTTTCGAAAACTACTTTTTTTTATGTTCTGAAGTGTCTTCTCTTTTTAGAAACCAGCAGTAATCACTCATCATTGCTTCATTCCATCTGCCCTGATAACGTTTCTCCATTTGCTGTTATATCTTGGTGGAATCTTTCACCTTGTTTATCGCTTACTGCCCCGAAGATTTTGGTGGAAGAATGCTAGATGAGAATGTAAAAAAATATATTTTAGTGACATTTCTGCAGGCCTAAAGTTCTTGTAATTAACGTTAGCAACCTCTCTACTATACGATCGCTATTTTCAACTCGTTTGTTTCCAAGGAAGCCAGTAATAACGTGAGTTTGAAGGAATTCCATGCAGATAGTTCATCATGTTTTAATTTTGTCAAAAGCGCGGTCACGTTGTAGTTGTCGAATCTGCGTCCGACGAAAAACGCCCCCCTCTTTCAATTTAGAGTTACTTAAGCCACGAAAAACGTCACATAAAATTTAAATCCATCTCCTTCCTTATCCATGGCCTTCACAAAAATTCTTCATCAATCCAAGTTTAAAATGTAATTGGTGGTAAAATAGCTCGCTTAGGATCATACAAGGGCTTATACCTTAACATTCTCTTTGGCCCGGGGTAAATTATCTCTTTCTCTCCTCTGCCAATGTTTTTCGTACGTTAATGCCTGCCTTAGTATCCCGGCTGTCCCATAAACACAAAAAAACAACAGTGTTTGCGTGAATCCTCGCCTGTAGACCAAGAGGAGTCCAACAACTTCAGATTCACAACAGCATAAGCATGTGTGGTCGATATATTTAATAGCCTTCAAAATTTCGGACATACTTTCAAGGTTTTCCTGTTCACTTCCAACGCGATGCGCAAACCGGAATTGAGGGAAACTTGTTTGCGTTATGCAATAAGACGCTTTTAGGCTAGTTTTATGAAGGCGTCTATGAATAAGCCCGGCATATTCACCATCTAAATACGACAGGCAATACAACTCACAACATAAGTCCATTACAGTCGGAACATGAAACATATTAAGTTACTTCTTTGTAAAATGTTCTCTAAATTCCTGTTTCTATTTCTATATATACTAATATTAACCTTTTAATCTAACAAATTCCACTCCTGCAGGCGTGAACCTAAGATTTCAGCTTGCTGTTTTGACAAATACAGGTCTCGTACTAAATCATTAGTTCGGGTTACGTAATCATGTGTGGTGTTGCATTTGATTCGTCTGGGATACATGGCATATCTGCAGCACCCGATGCTCCAGCATTAGAGCCAAACAAATCTTCATCTGAGTCAGGAACCTCTTTCCAAGAAGCTGGTGCTATAGGAATCGGTAGGTTCTCATCATTATGGGGGACTGGTCTCCTGGCTGAGTTAATTGTCGGATAGGCAATGTTTGCTTTAGTTTTTGAATTGAAACCACATACATTTGTTAAGCAAAAGTAGCAATCCTGTATATGATTCCTTTGCTCCATCCAATACATCGGCACTCCAAAAGGCAAATGCGCTTTTTCACCTTTTAACCACTGGGTTAATTTAACATAACATCTAATGCATGTTATGTGTGGGGCCCATGGCTTATCCTGGTCACCCAACGCACACTTAAAATAATGTTTATAAGCCGTTTTAAACAATTGAGTGATTGGTTTCCGTTGACTTTTCGTAGTATATTCTTCACATACGTAGCAAAGGACATTCGGAGAATTTATACAAACACGTTTGGTACTTAATAACTTTTTTAAATATATATCTGAACAAACTAAATTAACATATGCGCTGTAATATTATATATATATATATATATATATATATATATAATATATTATATATATATTTATATATATGATATATAATATAATATATATATATATATATATATTATATATATTATATATATATTATCAGAGGTGGGCACCCCGCTCATTTAGGGGTAGTCCGTTAAGCACACCTCCGCACCTCGAGAAACGTAGTCGCTAGCGCACCTCCGCAACCTATTCAGACCAATACAAACCTCCGCTATTCGCAAGTCCGCACCGACCGCACGCTTTCCACTTAATAAGTGCGGATCTTCACAAAAGGTTTTTCTTTATCAAATGAAGATGATAGTAAATTATATCCCTCATAGCCTTGATTTTAATAATATTTAAAAATTGAATTGAATATTTACAAAATCTCAAGATTTCCTTTTCCTCCTCAATGTCTTCGTCAAAAGAAACAAGAGATCCATATTACCTTTCAAGAAAGATTAGCTGCTCAAAATTAAAAGCAGTTAAGGCTGACCTCTTTGCCATCAAAATATCCCCACCAGTACTAAATATTAGCTCTACAGCAGCAGAACTAGGGGAGGTGTTATTATATTTTATGAACAGTTCAACAAAATTTCTGCCTATGCTGAAAGGGAAAGATGTCTTTGGTGAGAGGAGTGCTTGTTAGTTCGCTTCGCAGCAGTCCATTGCTAATTAAGGTCCTCACTTCAGCTTTTTTTTTTTCCTGCCCTTTTTGCCTTCTGAAATTTTTGACCACCCTGTCCACCCATAAGAAAGGTCTATTTCGTTCAAGATTTAGAGCAGAATCCATGAAAGCCTCGACGCCTGCAGAGTCGATGCTAATGCTACGTAACAGCTCCGTTTCCTATGTAATTAATATATATATATATATATATATAATATAATTATTATATATATATATATATATATATATATATATATATATAATATATAATATAATTATAATTATATATATATTAATCAATTCTGTGTAAAAACAAATATTATATAATATATATAATTATATATATAATATACATATATATATATATTATTAATATATATATATATATATATATATTATAATATATATATATATAATATTGATATATATATTTTGGGTTTTTACACAGAAATCGATTTAGATATTGCCATAAGTTATTATAGCAATAATTATAATTAATATAAAGTTATTAAGAGAGGTAATAAACCAATATCAGTCTATAAATCAATTGTTAAATGTTATTTAATTATATATGACCATTAAGGAAGTTGAGATGTTTTGAGTTTAATTAAAATAAAAAAAACATAAGTCTATAGACTAAAAGCTTATAATTAGTTATAAAACTTAAAATAAAAATTATATATTCTTTATTAAACCCATAAGAATTCTTAATAAGTAAAATTAACTTTCATTTTCAAAAAAGGTGCGGACCAAAAGAGCGGAACTCTTATTTGATCCGCACTACAAGTCCGCTAATTTCCTGACGACTCCCCACCTCCGCTAGTCCGCACCTATTCTCGTAGTCCGCTCGGAGCGGGACTAGCGGACTAAGAGCGGAAGTGCCCACCTTTGATATATGATATTCTAGGAAAAGACTAACATACACACAGACACCCTTTAACACTGAATCATAACAGACAATTGTGACGTGATACGTCATTTTCGATTACATCATCGCATTCAGGACAACTATACCTAAATAGAACACCTATTCCCGTTTTAGTTCCAAAATCATTATTGACCAGTGTAATTGAGTAACTGCTTTGACTTCTCAAGACGGCTATCAGCTTCTGTCGATAAAGTGGAAGCTGGTAATCGTTGATGGGGATGAGCAGGTTCATTTCTTCTTCGACTAACTCTTTTTCTCCTCAAAATCCATGTTTCGATCGTGCTTGTTCTCTGTCATGCAGGCTAGAGACAGTGCGTAGTCGGATTGTGGCGAAAAATTCGTTCTCCTAATCACTCTTGCATAATTTTCAGTCAGCTAGAGAAATCGTTGTAGAGGTACCTTCTTCGAACGAGCAAAGCGCGACTTTCGTAAACGGAGAGTGCGCTGACCTCCTTGGCATCTCCTACTGACAATCTTTATTAGCCCTTGCCCAAAAAACATCTCTTAACAAACTTCTGTGAATTATCCTTTCCTCCTCTTATTCGCTCTGATGAGTTCTGTTGCTAATACTCCACTGAAAAGGCAATCTCTTCGGCCTCCTAATTTTCCTCTAGCTCAACCCAAGAAGCGAATTCTGTCATCCTTCTTACTCCAACCTTCTCCTCTTAGGTTGTCCTATGCCTTTACAAATGGTGATTACAGTTTTGATCGGGTGCAAAATAGGCTCCTGAAATCTTGAAACGCTAGGAATGCGGGTTGGCCCGGATGGAAATTTCCTCCCGAGTTTTGAGGGTGTGCTTCCGTGCTGACCCCACCCCTCGTTCAAACTATATCCTCTATGCCCCAATACATAGCACTTTCCCTCGTGATGGAAGCTCCATATGCACAATATATTCCGAAAAGAAGCCGCTACTGACCCCTTCTTAACTATCGCCCTGTAGCTCTTAACTTGTATTCTATCTATTAAATTCTTTGAAACCCTTCTCAACTCTCACTCTTAGGAACCATCTGGAATCTCATTCCCTTCTTTCGACGTCGCCAGTACGGCTTTTCGCACTCGAGTCTACGTAGCGATATAATATTTCCTATTTAACTAGATTTATGGTGTTATCCGCCTTAGGACTACGGGGAGACTTGCGTGTGAAGCGCTTGACATTCAAAAAGCATCATGACCGGTATGGCAACGCGTCACTGCTTTTCCAAGCTCCCTCCTATGGGTTTCCCTTCTTCTCTTTGCTTACTTATGTCTAGCTTTTCTTCAAATCGCTCAAATATCGGCTGTGTTGTGATGGGGCGACTTCTTCTTCTGTCATAGTGGTGTTCCTCAGGGTTCTATATTATCTCATACTTTATTCCTGCTTTTCATATTAAATGATCTTCTCACCTGCACATCTAACTCTATCCACTCATATGGCCGATGACTCGACCCTTCATTATTCAAATTCATTTCAATTCTGCTCCCTCTTTTACTCCTAGAATTGCTCTCGTCTTAATCTTTCTGCTGATCTGGATAGAATTTCTGGGTGGGGTCGTTTCAACCTTTGAAATTCGATTCTTTAAAAACCCAGCTTCTACAAAACTCCCCTCTAAGACACCTAACTTTCCTTTCTCTTTCGCGGTGCTTCTCGTCTCTCCTGTTGAACATATAAGCATTCCTGGCATTAACTAACACAAACAAAAAAAAATTGACTTAGAAACCCCATTTCACAATGAATGTTAAGCCTTCCACTCAAGAAACTGTGAATTCTGTTTAGACTGGTGAGACTTTTTTCCTCTTCTCAGTTTACTCCAGCTATACCTATACAATGGGTTTCATCGGCCCTTTTATTGGAGTACTGCTCTCAGTATCTGGGGATGGTTCTGGTTTCACCTGCTTTTGGGTAGGTCGAGTCCAAGAGCAAAAGGATCATAAACTATCATGTTACTTACAAGTTCACTTACCCCTCTATCATTGCAGCGAGATGTTGGTGCTTTATGCTTTCCTATAGGTACAGTAGCGCAAGTGCTCGAAGGTAACCTTCCAACTCGCGATACACTTACCTTTTACGACGCCACCGTTAGCACAAAGGGTGCGTTGTCGGAACATGAGTTTTTGTTGCATCATTAGTAACTCCAGACTAGTTCGCTGCGGTTCCCTTCATTCTTTCCTGCCATCTCTGTTCTGTGGAATTCTGTTCCATTCTTCTGTGTTTCCTACTCAATTTAATCCCCTCACATTTAAAGCCTCTCGTTGCTGTGCTTGTGCTTGCGTAATTTGCACTCTTTGTTTGCTACTCAATTTAATCTCCCTCACTTTAAAGCCTGCGTCTGTGCTTATCTGCGTAATTTGCGGTGACAACTGCAAAAATAAATAAATAAAAGGTGTCTAATAAAGGAATTATTTAAGCTAGCTGAAAAATTTCCCACTAGACGGCATCTCCGACGGTGAACCACTGCTAGAATGCATTTAAATAGCATAGCCGAGGATCTTGCTCGCGTTACAAAAAAAAGATTCACAGAAGTGGAAGCCCCTTATCAGCAACCCCTGCAACAGCACTGATAGTGACGAGGGTGGCTTTTCAGCAAATAAACCTACTGAGATGAAGAGGTTTGGATATGTTAGACTTTGATAAGTTCATGGTCGAAATTGCATTGACATCTCATTCACCTTCAAAGCAATCACAAGGAACCCCATCGAAAAAAAACTGAAGAGGACAGTCATCGAGGAGCAAAGGTAATTCAAGATAATCCAAATTTGCAATCTGTGAAAGAGGAAGATGAGGCTCAACGCAAAACATGGAGATGCTGCCTACAGAGAGAATCCTTTCATGTGGTGCATGAAAATGGGCCAAGGTGTTTCCATTATTATCAGTACTTGCCAGGAAAATAATTATCACCCGCCTCCCTCATTCAGTCGGAGGCGAGATATTTTTTTAGTTGTAGGTGGGGAAATTGTAAAACACCCCAAAAAGGACAGGCTTTCGCCAGATTACTAGTGAAAAGCGTTAATTTTTTTGCCATCACAATTCAGAATTTATGAATTTTGAGTATTGAATGATGATTCTAACTTTATCTTAAAGAGTATTTATTATTTTATGTCATGTTAGGCAAAACATGACATAATTAATAATAATACTCCTTTTATCTTAAAGGAGTATAATTATTATTATGTCAAGTTTGAGTAATATCGTTTTTTTTTTTGTCTTTTCAGATGATTAATTGAGGTGTCTTCTTTCATTATTTTAATTCTTTATATTGTAGCTAGTTAAAGAATCTTCTTGTAAATTGTAGTCATATTAAAATATAAAAGCTAGTAGCTAAACTTTGTTAATACTTACTGGAAAATGGAAATGGAATATTTTTTTGAATAAACACAAATTTAAAAAAGTTATTAATATTATATTTGTATTTATTATTCCTTAAAGATACTATTTTTAATTTATAAAATAAATATACTGTTGAGCTCCTATTTTAATTTATAAAATAAATAATTGGCACTACCAAATATGAAATAAATGACTAAGTATTGGTTGTACAATGTACAAGGAATGCAATCCTGAGTTGCCTAGCAGTACACAAATGTTCTATCTTATTACTGTGTATTTATTATATTAATTAAAGTATCGGTATCGGTATCGGCACCTTAAAAAATAGAGTATCGGTATCGGCCTCTTTTCTGGTATCGGTACATCCCTAGTTGAAAATCACCTCATCTCTTGTTCATAGCCGATTCTCAGGTGTTTAAGTGCTCCGATAACAAATTCTACTCTGATCCCTCCTATTAGCTCTATCCTCTACTATGATCCCTCCTTCTGGCTCTATCCTCTACCATGGTCCCTCTTACTGGCTCTATCCTCTACTATGACCCATCCTACTGGCTCTATCCTCTACTATGATCCCTCCTACTGGCTCTATCCTCTACTATGATCCCTCCTACTGGCTCTATCCTCTACTATGATCCCTCCTACTGGCTCTATCCTCTACTATGATCCCTCCTACTGGCTCTATCCTCTACTATGATCCCTCCTACTGGCTCTATCCTCTTTTGGCTCACATTTTATTCAACCTGTAAAATTAGAAAGGATCGCACTAGTTTACGGGGCTTTTTCTTTATTTTTTATCCCTCCTACTGGCTCTATCCTCTTTTGGCTCACATTTTATTCAACCTGTAAAATTAGAAAGGATCGCACTAGTTTATATTCATTTCTAAACTTTTTTTTATAGAGATAAATTGGATCGATGACACTAGTGACGAGGAGCTTAAAGAAATCTTGAAGTGGCGTCTGGATTATATAAAGGAGACGTTGAATTTACTCACCAAAGAGAAACAATTTCATCAAGTCTTAGAGTTGTGTCAGTTTTTAACTGATTTGTACAAATTCGATACTCAACTTATAGGAGTGACAAATTATTACAACCATATTAGTAAGTTTTCTACATTATATATAACAGTAGGGCCAGAAAAAAAATAGTTTTTGATCACCCATTTGTAGAAACCCTGCTAGACCTATAATAGAATTTTTTATTTTAAAAAAAATACGGGTTTTTTTGTGTACCAAATAGTATATTATTTTACTATTTTATGGTTATTTATAGGTAATTTCTTTACTAATAAGCCTTGAAATTAGTAAGTAATCGTCAATATTGTTTACACAATTTTTTAAAAAGTTACTTGTGTCATATATATAATTATTAATTTATGAATTAAATTACAGACCTTCCCAGTTATTTATGTGCCATTGGTGAATACGTCATAGAAAAACAGAACTGCCAACAGTTCATGCTCAAATTCGAAAATTTAATATTTTCCTTTATAAGATATTCTATAGTAATTCCAAAATTTGTCAGGGAACTGCCCGTTTTGCAGCACATTTTTACCAACACTCGCATGCAGGTATGTCGCTATTATTATTATTATTAATTATTATTATTATTATTATTATTATTATTATTATTATTGATAAAATAAAACAACTGCTCTAGACGAAGTCTTATTAAAAACAACAATTGCATATTTACATAAATTAATAATTATAACTTTGGTGTGAAGTAACATTATATAAAGTAAATTTATATAATATTACTATATATATACATTAGATGATTTAATCAGCTAAACCCTTTTTCTCTTCTCCTTCTCTTCTGTTATTTCACCTTGCACATATAACCTTATGCTGTCTGCTCTTACTCCTTCTTTCGTTAAAACATCTGCTATCTGTGCTTTTGTGTCTATCCATGTAATGTTATTTATTTCTCCCATTTCTTTCATTTCTTTAATTACAGCTATATCTATTCTCAGTCTTTTGCTCGTCACACCCGAAGTGGAATAGATAGCTTTACTCAGGGTTTTGCTGTCCCAGTTTTTATTTACTATAGGTAACTTTTAACTTTTGTAATTTCTTTCCATATGTTTTTTCAGATAAATAGCTGTCTCAGCTCCTTCAATTAAGGCTAAAGTTTCTGCTTCTATTGTAGATCTCGCCACCCTCTTTGCAACACCCGACTTCCAATAAATTGGACACTTTTTGTTATTTTCATCTACTAGACTAATTATGTAACCTATTTGTGATTTCTCATTGTTGACATTACCCAATGAGGTGTCTGTGTACACTTCGAATCTAATTCTACCTTCTCTCAACCCTTCCATTTTTACTTTTAACTTATCTCTTCTTATTTTTCTAATTACTCCACTAACTTTTTTCATATCCTTCTCATAAGCTATCTTATTTGCCTTGCTCAAGTCACTCACACTATAAGCAATGTCTGGTCTACTATGTTGACTCACCCAGTTTAGTTGTCCTACTAAAGATCTGTATCTTGTCATTTCTTCTTTATTTAATGCTTGCTCTCCCTTTTTTATAGGTCCGTAGATCTCATCATCTGTTTGCATCTGACTTATATACTTTTCTTGGCTCAACCATAAGCAACCTTCTTCTTGATTCACTTCTACTCCGATGTATTTGAACAATCCTTGTTCTTCTGTTCCTATTTTTAATTTTTGTTTGATTGCCCCTATGACTTCTTTTGAAGTAATAATAATAATACATAAAATAAATCGTCCCACATGATACCACATTTACACCTATTAACTCATATCCTTATTCCAAACTAAATATTGTGGATCTAAAGATGCATTTTTCTCCACCTACTTCTTTCATCGTTTTTACCACCTTATTATACCAAACTTTAGCTGCATCTTTCAATCCATAAACAGCCTTCTTTAACTTCCATATTTTGTTAGTTCTTGCTTCTTTCGGTGGGAATATATAAACTGTTCTTTCAATTTTGTCTCCTTGTAGATATGCTGTTTTAATGTCCATGGTTTTACATTTCCAACCATATCTCTTTGATATACCTATACATAATTTTAAGGTTTCAGTAGCACATGTTGGTGCGTCTGTAGAATATTCTTCATCTTTTTCTTCGAATCCTCTCACTACTAGTCTTGCTTTACAAACCCTTTTTCCTTCTTTCATTTTTTCTGTCACTATCCATCTAGTTGTTAGAACTTTTTGATTTACCACATTTACAGCTTCATACACGTCATTTTCAACCCAGCTTTCCAACTCTTTTACTTTTGCCTCTAACACCTTTTTGTCTTCAAAATTAGCTAAAAAAACTTCTTCCTCCTCTGGTATACGAGTGATGTTTTTCCATTCCTTAAAATCAATCCAGATTTTTTGTCCTGTCTGTAAATTCTCCACATTATAGCAATCATTCCAAGTCTTGCTCGTAGCTTTTCCTGCTCTTCCTATTATTTTTACCTCTATCACTTCCCCTTGATCCTCTTTTCTATTTGCTCTGTACCTCTCACCTTCCTTCATAACCGGTATTTTCTCTTCTATTTGAACTTCTTCTCTTTCAAGTTCTTCTTCTTCTTCTTCTTCTTCTTCTTCTTCTTCTTCTTCTTCTTCTTTTTCTTTAGATTCATCCAACTCTTCCGATCTTTCTTCACCTCCTTCGCTCTTCTTCTCTTTCAATTTTCTTCTAATTCTTGTAAGATGTATCCTATTTACCTCTCTAATAGAGCCTCCATGTTTCACCACCACCGTTTTTCCGTCTATCCCGATGATTCTTGCTGGCCCTCTCCATTCCTTCTCATTCTCCCTTTTATAATAAACTTCCTCTCCAATTACAGCTTCCTCCACCTTATGATCTCTCACATTTTCTACTAATGCTCTTCTCATTTTTTCGCTGGCCTCTTGTTTTATGTGAATATCTCTGGCCTTATGCATTGCTATCAAATTCTCTTTTAGCATCTTTTCTTCGTTCCCTCTTTCTAAACTAGATGGTCTATCACTAATTGGTTTGGAGAAAAACCGCCTTTCATCATTAGACTGTTTTTAGCAGCTAAAGACCAATTTAAAGATACTTCTTTGGTAACTCCTTCCTCCTTTTTTCTCATTGAATCTTTAATAAGACCCACCATTTTTTCACAAATTCCATTGCTCCATGGGCTCCATGAAATTCCAATCCGTTGTCGGACAACAACTTTTCCTCCTCGTTTTGAAATTCCAAACCGTTGTCGGACAACAACTTTTCCGGTGGTCCAAAAAAACTTATCCACCTTTCCAATACTTTCTCAGCGATTTCTTCACCTTTTTTATTTCTTACCCAAGCACCTTGACAGTAATGAGTAGCCATATCTACCATTAAAAGAAATTTGTTCCCTTCCAATTCTCCTAAATCCATTGCAACTGTTTCATTGAAGACTGACGCCATCGAGAAGCCCACAACGGGTTTTGGTGGATTCTTCTTGTACCTGATACAGACTTCACAACCTTCACAAATCTCTTTTAATTCTTTTTCCACTTCTTTCATCCCTTCCCTTGATACATTTTCATCTCTGTAAGCATCCTTCATTAATTGTAGTATCTTATTCCAATGTCCATGTCCAAACTGAAGATGTAATTTCCATAGTTTTCTCTTCCTTCCCTCTGGTTTATAGATCCAGTTTCTCTCAAACCTTCCAAACCAAACATTTTCTTTTTTTGATCCTTTTATAAGTTTAACTTTGATATGTTTTTGTTGTACGTCTTGTCTATATTTTATTTCTAGGTCTCTAAATACTCCAAAAATAACCTTTTTGTTTCCCATATCAACACTTATCTTCATTCTTTCCATGGTTTCTCTACCTATCAACCATGGTATATCTCCTCTAATTACTTCAGTTTTAATAAAAAATCTATGATTTCCTATTTGACATGGTATATCTATACTTTTTATGGCTTCATATCTACTTTCTCCAAACACATAACTTCCTTCTTTTCTCTCTTGACTGTTGTTCATCTCCTTTATCTCCGTACTACTTAACTCCATCATTATCCTACTTAGCTATCTCTCTCCACACAAAGTCTTCGTACAACCTGTATCTAAAATTCCTTCTATGTCTCCATATATTTTATCTTCTTTTTCTCTACCGAAATAGCTTACTTTCTCTTCTTTATTGTTACTTTCTCTTTTGATTTCCCCTTCTCTAAATATTGTGAAGTTTCTTCCTTTATTGTTCCATTTCTTTGGACATGATTGTGCATAATGATATTCTGATCCGCATATTATACATTTTGTTACTTTGCCGAATCTTATTGGGTTTTTCCTTCCTTGCATTCTTTCCTCCTTAGCTGATCTATTCCACCATTCTCCTTCAGCTTCTTTTCTTTCTTTCTTCGATTTTGTTTCTTCCTTAGGAAATATTCTTATTAACATCGTTTTTATTGTTTCAAATGACATTGCCTCTTTTCCACAACTTGCTAAAACTAATTGTTTCTTCTCCTCGTCTATCCCCGTTCTCTCTAGAATAAGATATCCTCTCATATCTTCTGTCATTGTCCCTCCTCCAGCCGTTTCGCATTCTCTGTACATTCTTCCAAATCTTTCCACGAATGTCCGCATATCTTCTTCCTAATATTGAAGAAACCTCTCATTTTATTGAACTGATCCGTCACCTTGTCCTTGCCGTATCTTAACCCCAATTTATCTATTATCGACTGCTCTCCTCCCTTCTTCATAAGATCATCATTTTTTATTTCCTTAATGGTTTCGAAGGCTTCTCCTCCTAATCTCAATTTTAATTCCAATCCTGGATATTTAACATGTTCTTTTTCTATCAATAGCCATGTTTTAACTTTTTCTTTCCATTCTTCAAAATTTTCTTCCTCTCCATAAAACTTTGGACATCCAGTTCTACTATCTCTATTATCTCTTCTACCTCCTTCAGTTTTTTCTCTTCCTGATTTATTCATCCTCTTAACTTTTCTTGCAATTTAAGCTCTGCTACCAATTGATAAAATAAAACAACTGCTCTAGACGAAGTCTTATTAAAAACAACAATTGCATATTTACATAAAACAAGCCTTTAGCTTGCTCCTAACGGAGCAAGACTTGTCCCTGAGCACGTGCTACGCACGCGCAGAGGGCTCGCTTCGCTCGCCCGAGGAAACCAAGCCGAAAAAACTCATGATGACAAAATTGTAGTGAAAACCGTTACGTTTTTCGTGCTGTTTATTTTTAATAGGATATAGATAAAAAAGCAAAATTAAAAAATAATTTATTAATAACAACTTTTCATTAAGAATATAGGAAATCAAAATGTGGCCGGACCGTAATGGCGAAAGGATGGTAGTTTCAAAAATATGTTGCTCCACATCATTCAACAAATCGATACGAATTTGGAACGTTTTTTTGCATGTTTAAAATTAATATTATATAGAATAGATAATAATTATAACTTTGGTGTGAAGTAACATTATATATAGTAAATTTATATAATATACTATATATATACATTAGATGATTTAATCAATTATTATTATTATTATTATTGTTATTATTTTATTATTATTATTATTGATTTCCAGTATCATCAGGCACATATCTGATCTGCCCCGGTCTCATCATCCTTATACCAAAGGCCCAGTAGAAGGCTGGTAAACTTATCTTTCAGAAATAACAGTGTAGATATGAATAATGGAATCGCAACCGCATCCGCATCCGCATCCCCAGTTGGTGCTCCTTCACAACTACACGCGAGAGTTGAGTGGCCGAGACATCATAAGTTATTCAGATAGAATAACCGTAGAAGAAATTTTAAATAGTACATTTCAAGGAAATGAAATTATTAATCATTTTTTATTATTATTATTATTATTATTATTGTTATTATTATTATTATTATTATTATTATTATTATTATTGTTATTATTATTATTATTATTATTATTATTATTATTATTATTATTATTATTATTATTATTATTATATCTTTTTCTTTCTTTCTCTCCTAATCTTCCTCCTTGAACCCAGATTTGGGGATGAGGTACGCAACATACACCGGAAAAAGAATAGTTCAGTAAAAGAACATGACGTATGTCGAAAGGAAAGCCCCTCATACCCTTTGTGCGAACCCGTCACAGCCAAAAAATCATCCTATTTATTACTTATGTATTTATTTATTATCCAACATTATTATTATTATTATTATTATTATTATTATTATTATTATTATTATTATTATTATTATTATTATTATATTTAAATTTCAAATTGTATTTTTATAAAATACAATTATTATTATTATTATTAATATTATTATTATTATTATTATTATTATTATTATTATTATTATTATGATTATTATTATTATTATATTTCAAATTCTACTTTATAATTTTTTAAAAGGATTTTTGGTTTAAAATTAAAATTTTTGAAGGCCTTTAAATTTAGTTTATTTTCTGAAGAAATTTTAATTTTTATAATTTTTGTATGTTTGAAATGAAAATTTTTTGGAAAGTAATTTTTGTGCTCAAAAAAACTTTGATATTTTTTTTTTCTTACTAACCTTATTTGAATAGAGAACAAATTTATTTCATACACATTGTTTTACTTAATCCTTTATTTTGTAAATATTTTTGAGACAATTTATTATATTAAAACATTTGACAAGAAAATAAGGGAAGGACGGTTTTTAATTTAAAATTGAACTTTTTATATGGTACGATGGCAAAAAATAAGAATGTGCAAATTTTCCGTTTTTCACTTAATGTGAATGGCAATAGAGGTTGGCTTTCAAAGTTTTCAATGGCGAAATTGTTCGGAAAAATAAACCCCGTCACGATCGGTTCGTTGTTTATATTCACTTGTGAACATTTGAACCATTTTTACTCAAAATTTCATTAGTATTTTTAGCATTCTACCGACGATATATTTTTGCCATTAAATTCAACAGAATACTTTTTTCATTCATGTGTGAAGTCTTGATAGATGGAGGCAATTTGCATAGATTATTTTTTCTTTATTGTATTTCTTTTCAGGACTATTATAATACGATGCTCTTTTAAACTTTTTTTTATTCTCTAATACGCACATGCACCGACATTTGCACTACGTCCAATACAACCCTTCATCTGTAGGTTTCCGATTTTGATTTCATACCTCCCCAATAACAGAAAAGTCAGTTCCCAAGAACAAACAGTCCTGCTAATTCTCTGGACACGATCCGAACCGCTAGTTGCCGAAGTTCTCAGGAATATACATCTCTATCCCATTTCGTGAACCCTGCTGAATTCCACAATGTTCATAAAGGAATGCACACCACCACCACCTTTCAAGAATCGCCTTCTGGTCTCCCTTCAATCGATAAATTATTCGCAGGTGATCGCTCATGATTATACCTTATAATCCCCATCATCATATACTAGTCCTCCTTTGAACACCTCTACAGGAGTGCTCCAACCCTTCTCGACATATATACTCGAGAACTACTGAATTTCTGAGAAATTTGTCTCAGATATCTTAGTTGAACAATTTTCCACCTCCCTCCTGCGAACCTAACCTTATACAGTTTACCCATTCTTGTAACTTCACAGGTCTGATATCTAGGCCTCATTCTGGATGAGCACTTAACATACGCACCGCAAATTAAACGCCCGAAATCGATGATTTGTCATAATGTGCTTGACTTATTACGTCATCTCCCCTCAAAAAATCTTGCGACTGATTGCACGTCTCCACATTTCAGTAATTCGATCGAAATTGGACTAGGACTGCGTAATATTTGGGCAGGCCTCCCCAACTCTACTACACTTGTTGGATTCATTCTAAAACGAGGCGTTCAATATCTCCACAGGAGCCTTTCGATCGTCCCTCGGGTGGGCCACGAAGTTGAAGCCGATTTGCCGCACCTCCGCAAACGGAATATATCATGCGCACAAGCTATCTAAGCTTTCAAACCCTAACACCGATTCTTCGAGAGATGCCTCAGAGTCCTCCTTACTGACTATTTGCACACATTTTATAACATTTTACTTCCAACACCTTCAATAAAATGCTTTTGCGTGAGAAGGGCATCCACTAGCGTATTCCTGCTCCCACTATCTGCCCATCCCGCAGGTCTGTTCTCCTAAATCCAGCCATCTCCGCCGACTAGTGAAAGTCATCGTCCTTGTCTCTCTCTGCAGCTCACTGAGGATCCACTCCAATATTTGTTGATGACCCTAAAACGGGGGAAAAGCGTTGGCGCAAGTCTGCTATCTTCCTGATCACAAACTCCCATACCCACTATCCTGGGTAAATACTTTAACAAATTTTACTATATACCACTATAATGATTTTTTTCGATTTTTTCTCTAGCCAAGACCACCCCTATGTCATTTATTCGGATTCGTTCAGTACCCTCAGAGCCCTTCCCCCAACTCTAAAAACACAATAGTATTCGTTGTACAACAATTTCTCCAGCTGCTCCACGCTCACAAGAAACATAGCTGTTGATCCCTCTCATAGGTGACTGGAACGAGAGCGCTGACAGAGTGACCTTTTCCTCTTTCCGTAGCTAGTCTAGGTTCTCCCGGATGCCATTTGACAAGGTCTATCATCAACTGATTATTATCCTGCTCATAGGGCTTCCGTTTTTATTGGCAGGAGTTATGAGGCGAAACTGTGGTTATAAAGCGAATTGATGGTGAGGGTCCAATCCTCACCATCAATGCTGGAATAGTGATCTGCACTCTATATTTGCCACACAAATATCACGCACAGTCATTTCATGTCACTGGTTTTTCCCCTGCCTGCAAGTTTTGTTGTCACCACATATGGCAATCTGTTCACCACATCTTCATTGATTCATTGCTTGTCCTCAACTGAACCCCTTCCGCCTTCGCCATTTCCCTACATTATAGTCCGTAGCACCTTTTAAAAGAATATCCCATGTCTTCTCTAAATCGTTCCACTTCAATAGCCTCAATATTTTCCTATCTTGAAGAACTAAATATTCTCTACATATGGTATATATATATATATATATATATATATATATATATATATATATATATATATATAGCAGAGTATATATTTATATATATATATATATATATATATATATATGAAAGATATATATATATATATATATATATATATATATATATATATATATCTTCTTCTCTTCTTCACTCTTCCCTTATTCCCAAGATTGGGGGTGGCAGTATGCTGAATGAAAGAAAAAGTGTATAAACACATACCGTTGCGCAGTCGTAGCCTCAACACGCCTCTGGTATCATGACTAGTGGAGAGCTGTCATAGACAGAAAATCCAATTCTAGTATCATTGGACTGCGATTTATCCTCACGTTATGGTATATATATATATATAGCAAAGAGAAGAGTATATATATATATATATATAGGGTATATATATATATATATATATATATATATATTTGAGAACAGAACTTATTGAGAGTTGTGTGTAGCAGTGTTAGTAATAGGTAATAACAAAGTACAAGCTTAGATAGTTGTCGCTATATGAATGACAGCTGGTTGGCTAAGCTATATAATGGTGGTGGTTAAACTAGCTCACTCAAGAATGGAAGGAATAGTGGATGTATCAGTAAAGGAGGAGAGAAATGTGAACTGGTGAGGCGAGAAGAAAAAAATAGAAGGAATGGTGGGGTTTTTTGTGAGGTATGTTTGTGAACACCTGGGCCATGGATGAACTCCACACTTGACAGCTATATGGCTCCGTCGTACTCAAAGTGATTCTCTGACTGCGACGAGTTCTCACTAATAGGTATAGAGGGAGCAGTAAGTATTGGCACATTTTTTGACTTACTATATTATTCTATTACTTTTCGTTTGGTGCATTTCACGCACCTACCCCATCTTGGAAAGAAAGTAGATAATATATATATATATATATATATATATATATATATATATATATATATATATATATATATATATATATATATAGAGTATATATATATATATATATATGTATAAGTATATATATATATATTAGATGGAGTGAATAACCGCAATGCGTAGCAAACCGCGATTGTCAGCATTCACAACCGCAACCACTGCTTTGTCTTTACAAACCGCAACTGCGGTCTGGAAGTATCTTTTCAAACACTCTATCATGCATTAGACTTATACGTAATATTAGAAATTTCATTTTTTCAGAAAATTACATATCTAATTATAGAAAACAAATCACGAAATAAAACGGAACTTGCATTTTCATTTCACAGCAGAAAAATGAGTGTTGTGGTTAAAGAAAAGAGCGTGGTGGGAGTTTTTCTTGAAAGAATCAAATGAATTTGCTAAATGTAAATTGTGCAATAAAACCTATTCTCGCAAAGGAAGAAACACCTACCACTTGAAAAATCACCACAGATCGTTACATAGCAATATAAGAACATCGTGACAAAGAAAAACATATCCTGAGTAAGAGAAAAAGAAGTAGACACCTCCCTGCAAAATGAAAATTATGCAAAGCACCAAACCGACTCTAGAGAATGCTATTGTTAGTCTTGGGGACAACATAACACCAAGATCAAAATTATCACTGACTACGAACTGCTGAAATTATGCAGATCTTTCCCTTTTAGTTATGTTGAAGGCAGGCTTATTCGATTCGTAGAAAACCGAAGTCAACCCACAATATGTACCAAACAGCTCAATTACTAAGTGAGAACAGAGTATATAACAAGATTCACTCCTCAGTCAAGAAAGAAGTTCAAAATATTGTTGGCCAACTGAAAGGAAATAAATTAACATTTACTACCGATACATCATCCGGGGTGTCTCTCTTATCTCTCACTTGCAATGGTAATAACGAAAAAAAGTTGGAAAAATAAACTTGGTATTATCTGCAGAACCTTTGCATGAGAAACAAACGGGAGAGTATATCTCTATAAAGTTTGATGAAATTCTAGCAAAATATAATTTAGATAATAATAATAATAATATTATTATTATTATTATTATTATTATTATTATTATTATTATTATTATTATTATTATTATTATTATTATTATTTTTATTATTATTAATATTATTAGTAGTAGTAGGAGTAGTAGTAAACAAAGCAGTTAAATTTTTATTTTATTGCACAGCCGCAACCGCGGTTGCTGAAAAATTTAAGAACTGCGATAAAACCGCAACCGCGGTTGTTGAAAATTTTAGGAACCGCAAAAATAACGTTCCATCACTAATATATATATATATATATATATATATATATATATATATATATATATATATATATATATATATATATATATATATATATATATATATATATATCATCATCATCATCATCATCATCTACCTTTTTTTTCCCTAGACTGGGGGTAAGGCGAGTGCAATGCACCGGAAACAGAGAAGTAGTAGAAGAATATGACACAAGTCGATAAGAAAGCCCCAGCCTATTAGTGAGAACTCGTCGTAGTCAGAAAATCCACCCTGGAGCTTCACAGGACCGCGACGGACCCTCACTATGGCATATCGTCAGTGTAAGGTTCATCCCTTGGCCCAGGTGGGCTACAACCATGCCTCCTCACAAAAACCCGCCATTCACTCCTATACTGCACCTTTCTTCACACCTCTGAAAAACTCACATTTCTCTCCTCCAGATATTCCTTTACTGACTCAATCCACTTTTTCTTCTTTCTCCCAGCCGGTCGATTCCTAACACACTCACCACTATACGTCCGCATAACCAAACGACTATCATTCATCTTTTCAACATGGACCAAACCATCTCAAAATACTTTCATTTTTTCTCTTGTTTACTCCTTTCTTCACACCACACAACTCTTTTAATACGTTCATTCTTCATTCTATCAATTCTTTCTCACGCCTAACACGCCCCTAAGATTGTCCACCTGGACACTTTGAACTTCAGATCTATACCTCTTATTCCAGACCATATTCTCACTACTATACATTAACACAGGTAACAACATACCCTCATGTGAGAGCCTTGCGCACTCAAGACTTGGTCCCTTTACATTCACCAACGATTTAATTGCACCAGCCACCTTCCTGCCATGCACAACTTTCCTACTACACCCTGCATCATCCGTTCCCTTTTTATCCAATATATATCCTAAATATTTAAACTTAGACACTTGTTCCAGCTGCCCATAATCTAACATAACTTCACACCGAGGATTGTCCTCACTCACAACCATAACCTAACTCTTATCTACGTTACTTTCAAACTCCTCCTTTTACACACCATGCCAAATCTCTGCCAATCCTCTCAAACTCTCTTCAGATTCACCACACGAAATCAAATCATCTGCATATAATAGGTATTGCACCCTCCACTCACCTCCATTCTCCATTATTCTAACCATTTCCTGTCACCCCCATCTCTAATTCTTTCATAACCCCATCCATATACAAATTGAATAACCAAGGAGACATCCCTCCTCATCCACATCCCTGCCTCACTCCGCTATTAATATTAAACCAATCACTTTTGACACCATTTATTTTTACACATTCTTCACTATCGTCATACATACTTTTGATTCCATTCTGAAGCCTACCACCCAGGGTTGTGGATCGAGTCGGAGTCGGGGAGTCGGTAATTTTGTAGAGAGTGGTGTCGGAGGCGGTAATTTTGAAAAGGGTGGAGTTGGAGTCTGTAACTTTCAAGATAGTGGAGTTGGAGTATGATAATTTTGAGCTGACAAAGTTATGAATTGTGACTCTGTGAGTGACTTCAATCACTTCATACAAGTTCACTTACTTCCGACTTCCACATCACAAAATTTAATTGCAAACTTCGAAGTTTTTTAACCTGCACCTTATGTTTCATTTTGGATTATATTCTAATAAATTCAACCTTCAACCTTATACCATCTATATTTAAGATGCTGAAGAAATATAAGACTCCATGGTACGATCAAGAGAAATTTCTCTCATTGACAATGATATTCTACTAGCTATTTATATTGATCCTATCTACAGGGTAAGCTTAACTGAATATCAACAACAGAAAGCTAAATCTGCACTTTGCAACGCAGCCATTTGTACTATTTAACACCTACATATTATTAAGAACGAGGGATAGGACAGGCTGGACACCTGGTGATGTCGCCTTGAAGGGAACTCGATTGCTTTAAAACTGTTCTTGAACTCAACTTTTTTGGGTTGGGGGATAGCTCAGTCGTAAAGCATCGAGCATATTCTTCTCATTTCGTAACAAGCGTTGGTTCAATCCCGGAGAAGGCAGTAATTCTTTACCTTCCCACTTATGTTCTTTATATATATATATATATATATATATATATATATATATATATATATATATATATATATATATATATATATATATATATATATATATATATATATATATATATATATATATATATATATTGTGGTTTTCTCTTCTAGCAGATTACAAAAACAAATCATCAACGTTGGGACAGCTTCCTTGATTTCGGCTGCAGTTGACGCAGGTAAATAAAACACAGAAGATTTGCACAAGAAGCGTAGATAAACCTATATTAAAGAAATACCCAGCAAAAAAGGTCCTGTGGGTAAGCCAACTGGAAATTTATGGACCATATGGAATGGCCAGATTCCTACAAATTTCTCTAGGATATTAACCAGATGGATTTTTCCCTAATGGATTTATACTAACTCCAGATGGAAATTTTTTTGAAGGATAAATCCTAAAAAATATCCTCCAGGATATCATAGGAAAATTCTAGAACCTGTCCTTCAGGAATTTTCCCATGTCAAAAATATAGGAACCCACAGAAAATATTTGGTTTCACACACACACATACAAACATACCCCTATAACAGTATTTTCTTCTAATAAATGATAAATTTATTATGGAATCGGACTTTAAGATATCTAGGATTTAGGAAAAAAGAATAATTAAGAAAACAAATAAATGTCAAAATGACATTTAAAACGGTAGCGTAACTGGGTCGCGAAACATAGGGTCTTGCAGGGATCGATCTTTTGTTCGGATCCTAGGCATTAATTACCTTGAGAAGTTCCCCGCATTGAATAGGCCTATGCCCGCGCGTAAAGTGTGAACTTTTATTTCTTTGTTCTCTCTCTCTCTCTCTCTCTCTCTCTATATATATATATATATATATATATATATATATATATATATAAAGTATATATATATATATATAAAAAATAAATATATATATATATGTTATTATTTATATATATATATATATATATTATTATATATATAAAGTAAAAGTATATATATATATATAAAGAGTATATATATATATATATATATATATATATATATATATATATTATATATACACATATATATATGTATATATATATATATATAAAGAGAGTTATATATATATATATATATATATATATATATATATATATATATATATATATATATATATATATATATATATATATATATATATATATATATATATATAATTGAAAAAAGTACCTACTTATATTTTTAAACCGCTGATAATTGAATTTTTTTTTCCTTTTTTACGTCACAAATACCAACTTATAAGTGTAATAATAGAAACCTCTAAGGACTGTAGACAGTATGCAAAATTAATTCGAAATCTAAAATTTAATATTTAGTAAGATGTGAATTTTCATTTTCATCTTCTTATCAATTAAATAATATTAATATTAAATTTACCCTAGCTGAACTTTAATAAAGTTGGTATGCCTTGTTCGCTAGCCTTTTCAAATTTTATGAAAACATGTTAAATCAGTTGTTTCGTTTTGTCAAATTACGTGGTTGGTATAGAAAATCTCTCTTAATTATATTGTGTTTGTAAAGTTAAATCAAAATTAAAATATTTAAGTGCATGGAATATATATATATATATATATATATATATATATATATATATATATATATATATATATATATATATATATATATATATATATATATATATATAACAAATTTATAGAAACTGTACTGTGACTAGTGAGGATATAGTCAACCACCTCACAAGGATAGCGTAAAAACCAGAACCTCCTAAGTTTCCTGATCACAAACTGATATAATAATGAAAATTAATTTAGGTTAA
This sequence comes from Trachelipus rathkii, assembly GCA_015478945.1. Lineage (NCBI taxonomy): Eukaryota > Metazoa > Arthropoda > Malacostraca > Isopoda > Trachelipodidae > Trachelipus > Trachelipus rathkii. Next base: position 6,531 of record JABUQX010001589.1, on the reverse strand, counting down.
GTTAGGTTAGGTTAAGTTAGGTTAGGTTAGGTTAGGTTAGGTTAGGTTAGGTTAGGTTAAGTTAGGTACCTCGGTAGTCACAGTACAGTTTCTACAAATTTGCCATATATATATATATATATATATATATATATATATATATATATATATATATATATATATATATATATATATATATATATATATATATATATATATATATATATATATATAATGATAGTTTTAACGTGCTAACTTCGAGAAATATTTTACTGCATTTTGGGAATTTTATGAATGATTTCTTGAATTTGGTTTATGCTTAGTGAAATGTGTGGGAAACAAAATTCAGGTCTATAGCTACAGGGTGGACAGATTTTTTGAACTTGGTAAAAATTTAGTTAAAAATGTAAACAAAATAATAAAAAATTATTATTAATAATTTGTAGTAACATGATTAGGGAGCAGATCTAGAGGCCTTTATTGTTACTTTTAAAATAATGACTTTTCATGGCCTTGCTTTTTAATCAAGAATACCTCATAAAGGTATACCGCACTGATGGTGGAGGGTGGCTGAGTTTGAAACTACGGTAGGACTATTTCCTCCGGAGGCCTCCCCTGGAACCCCTGCTCTTTGGTATTTGAGGTCGCAGGGTCTCCTTCCGCCCCTCCCCTACGGGGTGTGGAAAACGTCCCCTCACAAGTGTTCCTGTCATCAAGTTCCCTACATTGCAAAATATCTTTACAAATGGCTATATATATACTATGTCCCATTTCCAAAAAAAAAAAAAAAATAATGGCAATTTTTTATGTTTTTCACTTTTTTACATTTTCCTTAACTAAAATTCTTTTTACAAAAGTGATTCCAAAACATTTATTTTCCTAAGGCTGTAGTTTCTTTATTTTTTTACTAGTTATAAAATTTTTTACAGATTCCAACAATTGTATTCTCTTATCCCAAAGTTAGGTCAGCTTTGTATATGGATTGTGTCTTCTTCGCCCATATATATATATATATATATATATATATATGTATATATATATATGTATATATATATATATATATATATATATATATATATATAAGATAGGTATATATATATATATATATATATATATATATATATATATATATATATATATATATATATATATGACAACCAAAGTTAGTTACCTGCATCATCTCTCTCTCTGAGAAAATCAAGGATGAAAGTTAAAATCTACATGTAACATATATGGAATCAAAGGCGAAATTTGTATGGAAATGAAAAAAAATTTTTTTCTTATCTCCAAAACTATACAGTGCTTGGGACCATTAAACATATATGGAATCAGAGTGTGAAATTTGTATGAAAAAGTAAAATTTTTTGAGTTTAACATACTTGGAATCAGTGCTAAATTTTTTAGGCTCTGCCGACGGTGGATAGAGGAGGGGACGAACCTCTGCCGTCCCCCAGGAGGCCGAAAGACCCAGACTCTTTGCAGATCTTTGGTGTCACCTGGGTATTCTTTTTAAAGAAAACATCCCTTTTCATAAAATTGTGTTGATTCCCTAAATATGTTATTAGTTTTCTTGTACCTCATCGTAGTTTTGGAGATATAAAAATAAAATTAAAAAAAATTTAAATTTTTTTCATCTTCCATACAGCTCCCTAAGCTAATCCATATATGTTATCGTTTATATATATAGTCTTTTAATAGTGTGAAGCTCCAAAACTCCACACACATATATATATATATATATATATATATTTATATATATATATATATATATATATATATATATATATATATATGGTATATATATATATATATATATATATATATATGGCAGGTGTGGCAGAGAGAGAAAGCTATAGATGCAGGTAACACCTTAACTGCATCCGCACATTATTTAAGATCCATCTGCGCTTTTGGCCCTCTGATGTTGTGCGATGTTGCTACTGGTCGAGATTGACAGCAGTTTATAATAAAAAATGCTTAAGATGAACTGAAACAAACTTTATGAGAGATATGTAATCGTTCCCAACTGTAAAGTGTAATTAATTAAGACTAAGATCTCGCATATGAAAGTTCATAATACTCTGAGTCAACAGAATCACATGAGATTAGGGATGCAAAAAACATCAGCGCCTCTACAGTTTCTCCTCCGATATAATACCATTAATCTCAAAGCTATGAGTATTTTGAACCATCTTCAATGAAAATGATGACGGTTTAAAAGAATGAAAACATGTAATAAAAATTAGAGCTAGAAAACGTTTTGGTTCTGTGGAATATCGACCTTCATGTACCATGCAACTTACCTAAGATCCCCAAGCCATATATAAAAGTGAATTTTTTTGTGTCACATATTAGGAACAAGTTAAGCGACAGTCTCTGGAGTTAAAGTTGAAAAACTAATATATAAAGACCTATAGGTATAGTATGTTATTTACATAGACATATATACAGATATATATATATATATATATATAGTATATATATATATATATATATATATATATATATATGTATATATATATATATATATATAATTAATAGTGTAGGGTTATAAACTTATCAGGATTTTTATAATTATTATGTACACTCCTATCAGTATTATTTGTATATTTGTCTACAATTATAGCTATCTTGTTACTGTTATTATGAATATTATTTTTATTTTTGTTACATTATTATTTTTTATAATTATTATTATTATCAAATTTTATTATTATTATTAAGTTGAACTTTTCAATGTAATATATTATTTTGTAATCTCTGCAAATACTTCATTAAATGTATTTAAAATTTTCACTAGTATTGTATTTTCTCTCTCTCACTATATATATATATATATATATATGGGAAAAATATATTCTTTTTAAAAGTTGATGTATAAATATTTTTCTATAAATATATATATATAAAAATATATATATATATATATATATATATATATATATATATATATATATATATATATATATATATATATATATATATATATATATATATATATATATATATTCCATTGGGAACCATATTTTTCCATGCTTCCTATTCAGCAGGTATCCTATGGGAATATCTCTCTTTCCTATATGTTATCTGTAGGATTTTGTCTCAATCCTTTGGGCTACCTTATGAAAATATGTCGGATAATTCTTCAGTGTTCTATTATGCTTCTAGATTGTATCGCCATACTTTTCCTACAGGAATAGTGTGGATTCCAGTAGCATAAAGCATCCATGCACCTTTGCATGACATATGGAATTCAAAGAATTTCTTGGGAATTTCTTGTGGCCCTAAACCACAACAGTATTCAGGGGCCTCAATTGTAGAAGTGTCCAATCCTGAATTTTTCTAATGGTAATTGAAATCCATTAGGAAACTATACTGGAATCCTTTCAGGATTTTGCTGGGTAACAATGTATATACTAAAAAATGTAAATAACAAAAGAACTAATAATAATAATAAAAAATATGAAATGTTATCGTAATATCCTTCTTGGGTTAAATATGTAATTTACAAAATATAGTTACGTTTTCTGTGAAGAAACCAGCCTGTGTTGGAACATATATAAATCTAAAATACGTGAGTTCTCTACTCAATTAATATATAAAAATTACCAACACTAAAAAGAATAGGTATGTATAAACTAACTGGACTTTATAATTATTACACAGATTATCACAATACTATTTTATCGTAAATTATTTGCACTATGAACACAGATATTTTAAACTAGTATTTGTTACTCAAGACCTACCTTAGTGCTTAAGATCAAAGGGTTTGAAATGTACAAAAGAAAGGCAGATCACTTCTAGGAATATTATGACAAGCTGCACGAAGACAAAAATTACACTTAGTAGATAAGAGTAACTTGCAGTGGTTTCACAAAAAGGTAAATATGTTGAATCAAAAACGCTGAACAATCGTTGAAGATGGCACATGAAAAATGGCGGCGAGAGTGTCGAGCGGACGAAACGAGTGCCCTCTAGACCAGTGGTCTCCAAAGTGGGGTACGCGTACCCCGGGGGGTACCCAAAGTGATACTTGGGGGTACGCTAAAGAAGTAGACTCACGATCACTTGCGATTGTATGATCGTGTATCACTGATTGTGAGGTTCTCTCAATGTTCTCCGTTTCTTTTATTATACATTATATTATATTATTATGTGAATATTCTTATATATTATATTATATCATAGGTCAGCCTCCAGGTTAGATGACACCTGTAACTTGAAAACTACAAAAGCTCCATGAAAACTGAATACATTTTTGAAATCAGCTTACATTTTTATGAGGGAAAGTAAATAGGAAATAAAATGAAGTGCGATAAAAAAAAACAACTAATAAATATGATTTGATGTACGACAATCGCGTTCCCCAAATTTCTGACACATGATCCCCCCTCAATATTAGGGGACAGCAGACATCTTGAAAATTAGGACTTGCATCAGATGGAATGAAAAACATATTTTTTTAAATATATTAATGTTAAACACAAAATGAAAAACAAAGTTAAAATGTGAGCGAGGCTTTCGGAAGGATCAACCACCTTTCCTCATTCAGGCTCACCTTTATTAATACTACTAAAATAAAAATAAAATAAAAAGGAAAAAGCAAAGGCTACAACTCCCTTCACTAATTAATTGGTTATCTTGACGCATATTTTACAGGTCATATCTGACACTCTATTCTACAATAAAAGATTCCCCTCCTCTTCCTTTCCTCCTCCCTCCTCCGGCTCTCTTCTCCCCCCTCTTTCTTCCCCGTTCCTTCTCCTTCGCTTTCTGTCTCTTGTACTCTCTTCTCTCCTCTCCCCTCTCCCTGCGCTCTTCCTCTCTTTTTTCTCTTCTTCTCCCTCCCTTCCTCCGTTTTTTGTCTTTTTTTTTTTCTTTTTTTTATTTTTTTTTTATACATCAGTGTTACATTGTAGAGATTTTTAAACAAAATGCTGACAACTTTTGTAAAAATTTAAAGAACATAATTTGTAAAATCATCTACCAAATTATTATTACTGCAAGAATTAAAATTTTTAAATATTTTTGATTAAGAAATGATTCTATGAAATGTCTTTCCTGTGTACATCATTTTCGGAGATCAAAGACATATTTTCGACGTCTATTCGGTGCTCTTCTAGAATCCTATGTCTGTGTAATGATGTATTATTATTATTGTCTCCATTCTTCAAAAATAGTTATTTTGCTTTTATTTTCTTCTGATACATCATACGTTTTCTATATATATATATAATATATATATATATATATATATATATATATATATATATATATATATATATATATATATATATATATATATATATATTATATATTATATATATTTTACAATCCGTACAGGGAATCTTGTAAACTTCTGAATTACTGTTGCTGCTTAGTAAATGCTTGGCTATGAAAGTATTTTTTAATAGTGAAACGAACACTGGATACGAGTGAAAACTCTTTGTTACTTATGAAATATGACGTAGTTGAAACAAAGATGGGAGAAACCAAAAAACAAGCTTGAAGAGCATTCAAAAGACGTTGTGAAAATTTTCCTTGGAAACAAGAAAGATCCAAATTACAAAAATATTATTGAAAATATGTTAAGAACGTTTAAAGACTTGGGTTGCAACACGAGCATTAAAATTCATTTCTTTACACTCGCATCTGGATTACTTCCCAGACAATCTAGGAGCTGTGAGTGAAGAACAGGGTGAACGATTTCACCAAGATATAAAGGAAATGGAAACACGATATCAGGGAAGATGGAATGTCAGCATGATAGCCGATTACTGGTGGATAGTAACGAGGGACAATCCACATAACTATCACAAGCATAAAAGTACCAAATTATCCATCGACGAAAACTGGAAACGATATTGTGAAGACTTTGACTGATTTTAAATGATATTTGTATATCTTTAACCTTATTTTAGCTACACTCTTATTTAATAAGCATTAGAAATAAATTTTTCTTATTAAATTTTTGTAATTATGCGTTTGTTTTTAAAACTTTATATCCCTTTTGTATAATAACTTTACGTGATGGAAAAAAAAATTGAGAACATATTTGAAATCAGGGCAACAAATCCAATATAAATGAACATCTAAAAAAGACAATTTCCCGAAAGTTAAATTTTGCAGGCTTGTATTATTATTATCGATGTGAATTTTTGGGCTTTCATTTCCTTCTCTTATCTCATATCTACTCTGATCTCCTTATCCTTATCTCATATATATTTTCTTATCTCTTATTTCCTTATCCTTATCTCTTATCTGTGTTATTGATGTGAATTTTAGGGGTTTCATTTCCTTATCTTTTATATCTTATCTCCTTATCCTTGTCCGTTATTGATGTGAATTTTGGAGGGGTTTCATTTTCTTATCTCTTGTATCTCATTTCTTGTCTCTTATATCTTATCTCTTATTTCCTTATCCTTATCTCTTATCTGTGTTATTAATGTGAATTTTTGGGGGGTTTAATTTCCTCTTTATTTGGAACGTGGATGGCCTAGTGGATAGAGCTTCCGGTTACTGTTAACTCAGCGACGCGGAGTCCAGTGT